>CAMPET010000414.1:29878-40933 GCA_946803715.1 Beroe ovata
CACACACACACACACACACACACACACACACACACGGTTGCTGTTTTTGTACAACAGCTGAAGAATTGCGTTAACGATTGATTCTATAAGTTGTGGAGTGTGGACGTTGTAAATGACTGTCAATTTTTCCGAGAAAATAATTTCACGAATACCTACTCGATTGAGCAATGAAATTTGATTCTCTGGAATACACCTAATTGATAACCCGATAAAAGCTCTGAAATCACGAAGGAATATTGTTATTGACCTTCATAATGAGAGTGTAAATTAACGTCATGAACTCTTCTCGAGTAAATTGATACATGCAGTCTCAGGACGTTTAACATCGGGACCGAAACATCGAGAACGGGTACGACCAACCGAGCGTCCATCGGGCCCATCTTCGCTTCCACAGCCCCACTTTTCCCACCAGTCAGTGGGATTGGGACTTACAACAATTTCAAGCATGAGGTGAGATTGTGGGCTATTGACACCACACTTCACCGACCACAGTGCTTCTTGACATCACTCTCCTTCATCCTTGACACCACTCTACTGACATCAGTACCACTTGACACCACTCTACTGACACCAATACCACTTGACACCACTCTACTGACGNACTGACATCAGTACCACTTGACACCACTCTACTGAAACCAATACCACTTGACACCACTCAACTGACACCAATGCCACTTGACACCACTCTACTGACACCAATACCACTTGACACCACTCAACTGACATCAGTGCCACTTGACACCACTCTACTGACATCAGTGCAACTTGACACCACTTATTCCAGGCGAAGAGGAGTGCGCAGCTTCAGGAAGAAGTAAGGAAGGTTATCAAGAAGAAACCAGTTGAACATGAGGCTATCACTTGTCTCCTCGTGTTACTATTTATAGACGACTCTCTGAGGTAGAGAAAAGTTGATTTTGAATTCGATGGCATAGAATTGTACGAAGAGTTGAAATTTCAACGAGAAGAGTTGAGCATAATCAAAAAGAAACTGAAAAAACTCCCACCATTTTCCTCCAGGCTGGCCACAACTCGACTACACAGAGTCCTCAGGAATCTGTGCTGTAACACCCAGTCACGGACCTGGGTACTCATCTCCCTCATTTCCATCATTCAGAAATGTACCGTGGTCAAAAAGGTAATATTTGGAACAACTTTTCTCCTCCCAAGTCGCAAGAATTCCTCCTTTATACTCATTCCCTTAAAGCGTTGTGCTAAAAAACTTACATAAACCGTTGTGGTGGCCAAATTTGCCCGCACGACTTTCTCGGCGGCTCATATGTTTTTGAATCGAAAGTACATATTTATTCCAACTGGACATGAAAATTTCATCTTTTGACGTCCGTTTTATGATGTTATCAGTGATGTTGGAGGAAAAACAACATTTTTCCGAAGGTGTCAAAGTCGACACCTAATTTTGGTTGAAAAATGACCTGATTTTAAAATTTCACATAATCGACTTGAAAAAATTATGGGAATTTTTTTCGAAATATCCTTATGCCCGTGGCAGGTCTTATTTTCTTCTGAAGTTATGAGAAAGTATCGAAAAAATGAAATTTTTGGTGCGGGCAAAAATTTATTGCACACCATGTCAAAAAGTTACGGGCAAATATGCCCATTCGGGCAAATCCACCCTACAAATTGCATGCGGGCATATTTGCCCACGACTCCATCTACTATTTTCCCCCAANACCGCACCCACGGACGATGCGATGTTGATGACCGGCGAAGCGGTGGAGATTCCACTTTCCCCGAAATACGTCTTGTCACACTCCATGACCTTGAGATTTAGTCTCGTGATAGAGTAGATAATGTTAGCAACGCCGAGAGCAATTACAACGGTTACCACATCGTCATTAGCCATGATCGCTCCGTAACATGCTATCACCATGGCAGCTAGGACCGCTTCAACCATCCAAAACGGAAACCTGTCCATGAGGATCCACCCGATTGCCCGGCCCGCCAGATGGGCGCCCCCCGTGAGAAGAGCGACTATCAGGAAGTCAGCTCCCTGGACCGAACTCTCGCACCCCTCATCTCCCTGTCCATCCCTCTTGTGATTCATTCTGAGCAGGGCCGGGAGCAGGAGGATACTCCCAAACCCCTGCAGAACGTTGACAAAGTTCATGATGGACGCCCGGAGTATACGGCTGTGATGCTGCGTGACAATCACATCTCGTGTCGTTGGTGTTTCCTTGACGGCAGCGCGATGGCTGAGGGAGTTGGGGAATGGCGGGCTGCCCCATCTATCATAGCCACTTCTCTCCTCCTCCTCCTCCTCCTCCTGCTGTATAATGCCGTGCTTTGTTGTGGACACAGACCCGTATCTGTGAACCCCTCCCTCATCTGTCGTCAGAGACTCCCCTTCCCTCCCCTCTCCTCTCCTAACCTCAGCTTCCCTGTCCCATCCATCGTCAGTGGTTATGAAACAGTGGAGCATGATAATGGGAGGGATGAAAAGAGGAAGGGAGGTGAAGAGGATGAATATTCTCCAGCCTACGCTTCCTAAGAGCAGATAGCCGAGAATTGCGACCCATGCTCCCCCACCGGCGAAGAAAAAACTGTCGATAAACGTTCCTGAAAGATGTTTCGCCAGGGTTTCATCTATATTAAGTTCAAAGTAATATCATCAGGAATTGGATTTTTCAAGCGATTATTTGATAGGGAAGAGGGTTGATAGAAAATTCTCACCGGTCTGGTAAACCCTGTGACTTGACACGATGCCGGCAGTAAACACGTTGCTGGTGGAGATGTTCAGTCCGACACACCAGCCCACCCCGAGACGGGAGGCAAGGAGCAGTGGGTACTTATTGGGGACTAGGGAGCTCATGATTGTCGCGAATATTGAGATGTACAGCGATGCTAGGATCACCTTCCTTCGACCAATCCTGGGAGAGAGAGAGAGAGGGGGGGAGATTTTTAGTTCTGGAGGACATTTCGGGCTAGCTCATCAGGAAATCAGTGAAGTTTCCGATTTCTTTTTAGATGTAAGGGTTTGAAGTCGCAAGATGTATAACTCATCAGGAAAGCAAGATTGGCCCAAAATTCGATCGAGAATCAATTCCGCATCCAAAAATACATAGGAACCGGTAGTTTTTGTTCGAAATTCGAACAAAAAATTTCCTTTCAATTTCTGATCTCAGTATCTTTGAAAATTGAAGTGAATGATCCCACACTTTTATACTTTGTTTTCAGAGGTCTCTACTGGAGATTTAACTGCCACTTACGACACTAATTTTTGCCCGAATCATCTCTCCTACTGTCACTCTACAAGTATCAGCCCTCTTTACGATGACTTGGATTTCATACTCGCCGTGAAACCACGCCCAAATCACGATTTCAAACCTGTGGGAAGCAATACCTGCAAAAAAAACATGAAAATCACTGGGACACACCAATGCCAAATTTTTTTGAGACGAGATGCTTGTAATACGTGTTTCTGGGCTATTTTTCGACGTAGAATCCGAACCTGACGGAATTTTCGGGCTATCTCATCGGAATATCGGTCAAAATTCTCTCCTCAGATATGGTGCTCCAATTCACGTGACGTGTAGGTAGCACCTCAGGAAAGCAAGATAGGGCCAAAATTCGATCGGGAATCGATTCAGCGTCCAAAAATACATGGGAATACATGATCTTTGCTTGCATGTGCGACAAAAAAATTTCTTCGAATTTCTGATCGGAGTATCGATAGAAAATGAAGTGAGTGACTCCACACTTTTTTACTTCATTTTCGAAGGTCTCTAATGAAGTCTTTACCGGCACTTAGGACACTAATTTTCCACCAAATCATCTCTCCTACTATCACACTACAAATATCAATCCTCTTTACGATCATGTATAGCTCATACTCGCCGTGAAACCACGCCCAAATGACGATTTCTCTCCCTTGGGAAGCAAACAGTACAAAAACGCGAAAATCAATGGGACACACAAATAGGCCAAAATCAGTTCTGCACGTGACATACTGAAAAGTAGTGTTTCTGGCCTATTTTTTGACGTAGAATCCGAATTTGTCGGAATTTTCGGGCTATCTCATCGGGAAATCGGTCAAAATTTCAATTTCTCCTCAGATATGATGCTCCAATTCACGTGACGTGTAGCACCTCAGGAAAGCAAGATAGGGCCAAAATGCAACCGGGAATCGATTTGCCCAGGATTCGATGGCATTTATATTAAAATCGGACATTAAATCTGTCTATCGTGAGGATAGAATTGAGATGAAAGTTTTGAAGAAAGGATTGTTGTACGAATAAGAGGCTGTGAATGTGTTATCATGTTACAGCCTGCTACCTGTTGGATATTGGTGTTGCGAATAGTGTGGCAGCCCCCAAGGAAAGGTAGAGAGCTATTCCCAGACAACCTTCTTGTACTGCTGTAGCACCCATCTCACAGGACACAATCTGGGAGATATGGGGTCATGGGGATTTGATCATGGTGATGGATGATTGGATTGTTCCTTATGAGTTGTTCCTTATGAGTTGTTCCTTATAATTGTTCCTTATGAGTTGCATATTTTTGAAATGAACTACGCCATAATTCTGTAGGTATCTAATCACTCGTCAGGAGTCAGGGCTTCAAATAAACAATTATAGGAGAAACCTCAAACCATACGGCCTTCACTCGCTTTTAAAAGCATACAACTCTTTGTGTATCATGTCATGTAGTACCTGAGTAATGATTCCAGGTAAGTATATCTCGACACTATCCCCAGTTTTAATGAGAGTGTTGATGGCAACGACCATCCTATCTTTACGGGTCCACACAGTGGTTGTCGTAGTGGTCGTCGTGGTCTCACGACCATTGCTCTTCACATCAGGGGTCAACTCAGTGGTCTCTTCTGTAGCTGAATTTTCACTCTGTTCGTCGGTCATAATCAGGAAGTCCTGGTTTTCAGAGATGTTTCTGAATACAGAATAGGAAACCGTCGAATGGATCAATAAGTCGATATATGATAAACCGTGAGAAAGGACAACTTTTACTCAATCATCAATTTTAATACCTGATCTATTCTACTGATATTACAAAGAATAGTTTAATAGACAAAAAATGTTAGTGCTTCGCCCAATACAATACAATGCAACGTTTTAGTGGGAGAATATGAAGGACCGTCTGGCCTCTACCATGACAGATATCAGCAGGTGTTATAATCTGGGGGCGGGGGGCACCTGGCATAATATGGGAATAACTTAGTCACGTTATCAGCTACTTTAAATTACCTAATCAACCTGACTATAAGAGAATTGGAAGAGAGCAATGGCAGAGTGAGTTCAGGTAAGACCCATATTACACGGGGTGTAAGACATGACTACTGTGGAATGTACAAGTTGTATGATTCTTATCAGATAAGATCCAGCTAAATCAGAACATCAAATGTATAATTACCAATTCCACGCTTATATTTCAATAGAAAATATACAAGAGAATATTAGTATTAATTCGATTAACGTTTGACATGGCACACCATCATAATTGAGTTAATTGAGCGGTAATGTTCTAATTCTCTGAATAGACGAAGCTTATTAAGAAGAGACTGTTCTATCTAATCAAACTTTTGAGTCAACCAAAGATGAATGGGGGCCCCCCATTCATCTTTGGTTGACTCAATAGTTTGGGGGGGATTTCTATGTTTGGATACACAGATTTAAGCCACGACTTCTATAATAGCCGTGCCAAATGTGGTTCGATTGCGAAACACAACCATGGTCCCAAAGTCTGTACGATGATTAAATGCGGCCTCAATCAATACTAAATCTGTCGAAGCCATCAAACAATTCTACCGCCATGAATTCTACAAAATGAATGATACATACGAACAGACACTTCAGTACTGTTAGCTGTATAATATAGAATTGCTCATTGGAAACTTCGTCGTATCGAATTTCCTCTCCAAAAATCCTCCTTCTCTGTTCAAATATATTCATAAATGTCGTGATAAATGATAAATTCAAGGAAATACCTTTCCCGCAGGAAGTTATACTGATTCACCCACAAGCAAGTGTGCTGGTGTGTCGTCGAGTGCTCGATTTGCTGGTCGCGCTTGGACGATACTTCCCTGGGCATTTCCTGAGCAAAAGTGTGATAGAATCGGGGCTGAAATACAGCCACGTTGACAACCAGGATAAGAAGGTCGGAAAACGCCTTTTTCTTGGAATTATAAGTAGCATTTTCTCTGAAATTCACTCAGAATTCCCCCCTCTCTCATAAACTTACCCAATATATATTCCAGGCACCGCAAGCAGAGCTGATGACTAGTGGAATTGCACTGACCGACTTCTGGGATTTCCTGCTCAGTTCAGATAACGGTTAGTCCGTCCAACAATGCGAATATTCATTGTTATATTACATCAGCCGTGATTAAGTAGAAAATGATTGTCGGAAGCAATGCGAATATTCATTGTCGGCAAGATTGTCATTTGTCGGATTGACATGACGTTTCTCGTTCTACATGGGATACGCTCAATCAAATCTCAATGATATTTGATATATTTGATCATCATTCGTGAGAAAGATGGCTCACATCCTTCTATAATGTCAGTTAAAGGTAGAGTTCCATCTGGTAAATCCACGAAGCTCAACTCTCCATCCCCCTTCCTCTCGTGCCCCATGGGTCAGCTTATGGTGCTCCTTGACCATCCCGTTATCAGGAACAATCAGACTCTAATTGACAGGTGAAAATACAACGTGATGCCGTGTTTTCCTTGAATTGAAGTGAAGTGCAAAATGATGGGTCGATTCTCTGCAGCGATAGCACTCACCCTAATTTTTGCATAGTGAAAGTGAAATGAAATGAAAAAAAACGTAATTTCCTCTCTATATTGTAGAGAACCATGATAGTGGAGATCATTGAGTTAACACGGTCACGTGACGTAATATACCTCCCCTCCTCAGATCACGTGAGATCACGTGACATAATACTTCCCCTCCTCAGATCACGTGAGATCACGTGACGTAATACCTCCCCTCCTCAGATCACGTGAGGTCACGTGACATAATACCTCCCCTCCTCAGACTTCTCCGACTTCTCTCGTCCATCGCTCATGCACTCGCTGAACAGACATCCGATAAGAAGGAAGAGAAGAAGGGGAAGGGAGTGGATACCCTCCCACCCGACTGCCCGGAGAATAGCATCGAGAAACAGCATCTCCAACTCGTGACTAATATCCTAACAACCGGAGCTTGTAGTGAGGTAACCGAGAGTCAGTGCTATTTTTCTAACAATTGGGGGAGGAGGGAATCATGTTCTTTTCGATTGTAATCACTAAAATTTCTCTACTTCTTTTGATATCTGAGTTTCATTGCCCACCTTTTATAAACCATCGGAAACTCATCCATTCCCGAATTGATTATTCGCTCCTAAACCTCATCATCATCTGAGTCTTATAAATATCCAAAATATCATCTCTCTGATCCTCATACCCCACTCTCAGGAAGGATTGGAGGACGGAACTTCTCTTCTCCTACAACTGTCCAAGGTGAACTCGCGTCTTAGGGACATGACTCTGTCTCTCATGCTGACAGGACTCCAAGCTGTAGCCACTGATCTACAACAACAGGTAGGGAGTGAGTGTGGAGAATTCTTTAAACACTGAGTTTTTTGGATCGAGTGTTTCAGATATATGTTGCAAAGAGCAATTATTTATAGGGCTGCTCCAATAGATATATCGTTTCATGCGTGATTCATTTTATACGTCATTCGTGACTCACGAATCATGAGTTTCAATGATCAATCTCCAGATCAAAGAACTGTTGGAAGAACTAAAGGAAGAACATCTGAAGAACCCCCACAAGAAGCAAAAGAAAGACACCTCCAAGAAGAAAGCAATGACTCTCCAGCCTAACAAGGCATCCCTCAAAACACCGCATCGAGATCTTCATCTACCGGCCATGTCGAATCTCACCAAGAAGAATAGCAGTCAAGCATACTTCTTGAGAATACTCAAGGTAAAAGAAAGGGTTGAAATTTTGAATTCCCTTTCCTGACACCAACCGTTTTCACATTTTCTTGAATATAGCTTATCTTCTCTTAACGGAAATGTATTTCGATATTCAGGTTGTGATAGCTGTGAGAGAGGTTACAATCAAGAGTATCGAGGCGGAGAAGGAGAAACTGAAAAAGGAAAAGGAAGCACAGAAGAAGGAAGAGAAAGAGAAGAGAAGGAAGGAGAGGGAGGAAAAGAAGAAGAACAAAGGAGAAGAAGAGGAAGATGACGACGAGCCTGATACTGATGAAGATGATGAGGATATGAAGACGGACGAAATTGAAGATAGTGAGTATCTATTACACTTTCGACGCATCGGCACAACCCAGTAACCCACTCTAACCACACCCATATTGATGATTTTCAGTGACACAAATCACTATTTCCGCACCCATATTCTGAAACAACATCCTCATCTCTTCAGAAACTGGCGGACTGGGACCACTCTCCGAACAACTCAAGGTATCCCAACTCTGGACCACGCTGGGTGACTGTCTCACCGAGTTGGGAGCCAGCAACGACACCCATGCAGTTCTCGTTCTACAACCGGCGGTTGAGGCATTTTTCCACGTTCACGGTCTCGATAGCACCGCTGACAAGGCGGTTAATCGCCGGGGACGAAACACGTCCGGGTCGCTAGATCTGCTTGCGGAGAGCCCAGCCCCCCAGAGCATGGAACCCGTGGATAGTGTCAGTTCGCTTGGTTCGGGTGGTGCGGGCAGCTCACTCCCCACCATTACCTCGGACATGTCGCTCGATACTCGGAAATTCATCACATTCGCCGAGCAGCACAGAGTGGTGCTAAACCAGATCTTGAGGCAGAGTACCACGCCCCTCAGCGACGGCCCGTTCCAAGTGTTGGTCAACCACACGAGGGTCCTCGATTTCGATGTCAAGAGACGGTATTTCCGACAAGAGTTGGACAAGATAGAGGAGACAAACAGGAGGGAGGATATCGCAATCCGTGTGAAGAGGGAGCACGTGTTTGAGGAAAGTTTCCGGGAGCTACATCGTCGAAGTCCGGAGGAGTTGAAGAGTCGGTTGTACGTGATATTTGAGGGGGAAGAGGGTCAGGACGCGGGCGGGCTGCTGCGGGAATGGTATCAGATCATAGCCCGGGAAATTTTCAACCCGCACTACGCCCTCTTTACAACCACCCCCGGCGATAAGGTCACGTATGTGTGCAACAGTTTCAGTCACTACAACCCCAATCATCTGGATTACTTCAAGTTTGTGGGTCGTGTGATTGCCAAGGCGATCTATGATAACAAACATCTGGACTGTTACTTTTCGAGATCGTTCTACAAGCACATTCTCGGACAGGTACTTGCAAACATGTGATGACAATTGATTTGTTTTTAACTTAGTCGATGTTTCTGTTTATATGTTATGAAATGCAATAACTTGAACTATAACATGAACAATTTCAGCCGGTAAGTTTCAAGGACATGGAACACGAAGACTACTCCTTCTACAAGAGTATGATGTTCCTACTCGAGAATGACCTGGAGGAATGTGGTCTTGACAACCTCGACTTCACCATGGAGATAGAAGAATTCGGAGTGACTGAAACACGTGATCTAATACCCAACGGAGCCTCGGTGCCTGTAACCAACGCCAATAAGAAGGAGTACGTCAAGCTGATCTCTCAGATGAAGATGACCGGCAGTATCCGGTCTCAGATCAGAGCGTTCCTGGAAGGATTCTACGACATCATCCCCAAGCATCTCATCTCGATATTCAGTGATACAGAGTTGGAGTTGCTCATATCAGGACTTCCAACCATCGACATTGACGATCTGAAGAACAACACTGAGTACCACAAGTATACCGCCACGTCCCTGCAGACACAGTGGTTCTGGAGAGCATTGAGGTCCTTCTCCCAGGCAGAGCGTGCTCTGTTCCTGCAGTTTGTCACGGGAACATCCAAAGTTCCGCTCCAAGGATTCAGCTCACTGGAAGGGATGAACGGGGTACAGAAATTCCAAATCCACAGGGACGATAGGTCGACTGATAGGTTGCCGTGCGCTCACACATGCTTCAATCAACTTGACCTGCCGGTGTATGAAACTTACGATAAGTTGAGGAAGAACCTTCTCCTTGCAATCAATGAGTGTCCTGAAGGTTTCGGATTAGCGTGAGGTGAAACACTCTTGTCAGATATCAAATGTGTGGGGAGTACAAAGTTGGGTTTATTTAATTGTGTAAACATTGAACTACTTAGCTACATTATGTTGTGGATATAAATGTCGATGTCACAAATGGATTTGTATTGATATAGCCGTACTTTCTGATAGAGTAATGCACCATTGCACCGGACTTTCGGAGTTTCTCATTTAGTTGTTTCGTATTTGATTTGACGTTAGCAGCGGCAAGACCAATCGTTATGAAGCTTCGAGCTAAGAGTAAGAGGCCCTGAGTTGAATTTGGAGTGATATTAAAGAATAACTTCATGAGCAGAAGTGTTCCTGTGATTATATTTTTAAAGTTAACTCAAAGTCATGTGAGTGTCGTTGGTTTTTTTTGCAAACATAGATCATTTATTTTGATTGATAATCAATGATTAAAGGCTATCCAATACGTCATTCTGTTCTTGCGTATTCTCCAATTTTAATCAATAAAATTGCGCGGCGCGTCATTGGAATTGGAAATTTATCTAGTGAAAATGGAAAACTGCGCAGCATCCACGAAGCTATGTGTCTATATGCATCCGATCGATAATCATGAAAAAATTAATGTAAAGATTTGTAAATAATATGACGTCTCATTCATGTAGAATTTTTGCATTGAGCATTATATTTTGACGCGCCGCGCAATTAAGAGATTTCTGTGCAATTGCATTTGATATTCATTTAGGTTTCAATTCAGCGAATGCATTTCAAACTTGATAATTAATATTTGGTTCCTCTGTCTTCATGTGATGCATTGATAATATACAGAGCTTCTGAATCTGTACCACATACTTTCAATACTCGATGCTTTTTGTGATTCAATCGTAAGGCAAGTTCACTTAACATTTTGAAGCAAGAAGCCAGTGGTGCAAATCCGTCTTTTTCATTGGGGGGTATAA
>CAMPET010000415.1:3428-18572 GCA_946803715.1 Beroe ovata
ACACACACACACACACTCACACACATCCTGTTTCAGCTGTCCCCGATAAGCCCGGACTCCCGATCGCTGTGGAGAAGGATAAGACGAGTATAAAACTCCAGTGGGAACCGGGACATGACGGATACGCCCCAATCAGACAATACACTGTCTACTTCAGGTACATATGACAACAGCACTGTGATTATAATTTTATGCGTTTTTACGTGTTTCTCATCATTGTAACCGATTGTTTGTCATGAATCGTGATGATATTGTATTGTATGATTATAGGGGTGGAACTGTAGTGGTTGGAGAGAGCTATTCTACATCTGATAATGCAGGGTACTGAGAGTGTGGTGTGCTGATTTGTGTGGATTGCAAAGTTGTGGGGTGTGCTAAGTTGTGACTTGTGGGGTGTGCCTAGTTGTGGGTTGTGCTAAGTTGTGGGGTGTGCTAAGGGTGTGGAGTGACATTTTTATTTCGCTGCGTGTGGTCCTCTTTCTCCGCAGTGTGTATGAGCCGCACACTCTTCTGTAACCATGACAACATGTGTGAATGTGTGTTGTCATAGATATTATCCTCTGCAGATTGGAAGGTGACTCGTGGCAGACGTATCCCACGACAGCCATGACGAGTGAGCTGCTCGTCACCAATCTCCAGCCGTACAAAGTGTACCTGTTCAAAGTGGTGGCTACCAACGAGATTGGGAGTAGTCCAGCAAGTATCGAGGCATCAATTTCCACAGAGCAGGGACTTCCATCTGCACCCAGGAATCTGCAGGTGGGCTTGATCACAGTATGGGTAGAGAGGTCCCACTTATCACCCGATGGGAGACCACCTCTCCCCATCCTACCCCTCCCATATCCCCCTCCCCCTCTTTTCTTCTGTTCCCATAGTAACCCTCCTCTCTCTCCTCTGTTACCATGGTAACCCCCCTCTCTCTCCCCAGGTGCGTCCACTTAGTCCGACCAGTGCGGAAGTGTCGTGGGATCAACCACTCGACACACAGGGTAGTCTCCTCGGATACAGCATAGACTTCCAGATCAGAAACTCACCCAGCAGTGAGGTACTGTCACAACGTGTTTCATACGCCCACCATATGTAAAATACGGTGATAATCGAACAACAATGTTATTATGACACCCCGACTCTCTCCCCCGTCAGTGGGAAAAAGTGACAACACCAGCTCGTAGCTACACTCTCGAGGGACTAGCAAAGTACACGGAGTACAGTGTGAGAACAGCAGCCAGCAACACACAGGGGGCGGGGGACAGCTCCCAGATAGTGGTCTTCACCACTCTACAAGACCGTGAGTGTTACCATGGTAACAGCGTGTCGGGTCACGTGACACGTGAACAGACACGTGACACTCTCTACCCCAGGTCCCGGGCCCCCACTCTCCCTGAGTGTGCTAGCTGCCAGCAGTAGTTCGCTGCGAGTCAGCTGGATTCAACCACTCCATCCTAACGGTGTTATCCACCATTACAAGCTCTACTTCCAGTGTACATCAGGGGACTGCCCGCTCAATCACAGGACGGTGAGTCCTGCTCCTTCGCAAAGTTACTCAGCCGCATGTTTGAGCGAGACATCGGCTCCTGTGCAAAGTTATCATCACACCTGATCGCACAGGTTGAGACGAAGAGTGAGAACCCGACCTACCTACTCACTGATCTGAACAAGTATACAGAGTACAAGTTGTATGTCACCGGGGTTACAGGGGCAGGCGAGGGGCAGAGCTCTACTAACTCAGTCGGTACTACGCTTCAGGTAGCGATTTTGAGACGGTCTTTTCCACATAACATTTTCCATAGCCTGTTAGACGTTTCTTTCAAACAAAAATATCCATTATCCATCCAACCTGGAATTCAATTTTTCACCATTTTCCCGATGAGATAGCTGCACAAAACCTTCAGATTCGTGATCTACGGCCAAAATTAGGCTAGGAACACCTCTTTTCACGTTTCTTCTCCATAGAAAATTTTTCGACCCTCCCAGCCCCAGAGTTTGGGATTGTGTTTCGCGATTCCACTCAATTACACACGCATGGAATGACGAAATTATTTTTGTTTGATTCTCAAGTAGTAGCCATCGTTTCATAGGTATTTTTGGACGCTGAATCGATTGCAAATAGAATTTCGACCCTTACTCGCTCCCCTGCCGCGTCACCGCTCTCTCTATGTGGAATAGAGGTTGTCATGGTAACATCTCTCTGTCAGGACCGGCCGGAGGGTCCGCCCCGTATGGTGCATGGAACTGCACACAGCAGCACCAGCATAGCAGTGACCTGGTCCCCACCTGCTAAGTCGCTGCAGTCGGGTGTCATCACCAAATACCGGATATTCTACAAGACCCTGTACGGTTCTGCCGAGCTGCCCATTGTAAGTGGAATGTCCATAGTTATAGAGGACAGAGGTCGTGACTGACCAATTCAGTAAAACTTCCAACATCTCATAACACATCTGATAACACATCTGGATCAGTGATCATTCTCCCTCAATAGGAAGTGAGTACGATATCTGAGTATATCATAACTGGACTCACCAAGTACACTGACTACGTAATACAGATAGAGGCAGGAACTGTCAAGGTGAGTGCTCCTTCATAAACACACACATCACTCTGCCATCATACTCACCACCACTCACCTCACCTCCTCTTAGAGTGCGATTGCTCAGTACTCCTTCATAAAGACCACATTTCTCAGGGATATGGTCCGCCCAGTGAACCGCTCACCGTTACCACTGGCGAGGACAGGCCTGAGGGTGCTCCACTAGAGCTACAGAGCAATGCTCGGAGTAGCACTCAGATCAACCTCATGTGGAGGGCCCCAGCTCGGGTTACGGTGAATGGGAAAATCACTGCGTACCTCATCGAGTATGGGGTCGTCGGCCACAAACCCAGGTGAGATGCACGACCATGCAGTTGGTTTAGATTTGTAGTCGCGCCTTCATCCGACACAACCACATGGAGACACTCAAACTTACAGTTAACTAGATCCCTCTACCTCAACACTCACTTCCTCCACTCTCTACCTCAGCTATAAGGAAGTGGAGGGAAACACACTCACAGCACTACTCGATAACCTGGAGAAGGGGCAGAACTACGAGATCTGTGTCAAAGTGGTCAACTCCCAGGGGTATGGTCCGTGTGCCGAAACCGAGCAGTACACCTCACCCGACCTACCCAGTGCCCCCTTCGTCAAGGACCTGCAGGCCCGACAGGTAGGGGGATCTGGTTACCATAGCAACCAATTGTTACCTTAGCAACCACTGGTTACCTAAGCAACCACTATAGTTACCTTAGCAACCACTGGTTTGTGTTGTTGTAACACACACATGTACTCCACAATAGACGAGTATAGAAGTGTGGTGGAAGGCGCCGACCCAACCTAATGGTGAGATTCTGGGTTACAAGATAGTCTACACACCGCCCGGCAAGAACATCACGATAGAGGGAGCTAACAAACTCTCCCACGTCATAACCGGTCTAGGTATGTCAAGTGGATACAGTTGACGAGAAACTCGGTTCATTATAATCCGAGGCCCCTTACCAGTCAAGTCCCACCTTTCTTGCTCTCTCAACCTTTCCTCTCACCCTTCCGTATCTTCTCCTCCCCTTCACGACAAATTCTCTGCTCCCCCTCATAACCCCTCCTCTCCCCTCATCCTCCCCTCAGACCCGTACACAGAATACCACGTGAAGGTGTCTGCCCGCACATCCGCCGGATACGGCAACTACTCCGTGAGGACCAACCCCGTTACCACCCTGGAGGCAGCACCAGCTGGTTCCATAACGCAGCTAACTGGTACACCTGTCAATACCACTGCTGTCAAGTTGAGTTGGAGTGATCCGGACAAACCTAACGGGAAAATGACAAGTTAGTGGGCAGAGACTTGAACCACTTGACCCCCTGAAGTTGAACCCCCTGACCCCTCCCCCTTTGATATGGCACCACTCCCTATTCACTTTTATTCTCAGGGTTCGCATTCTCCTTCATCCCACTCGACGGTAGAGAAGTTTTGGCTAATCTGGAAGTGGAGGCTAGTGAAGTCCGCAATACTGAGGGGGGAGGAGGGAACTACTACTCTGTGATACATAACGGTTTCCATGAGAACACGGTCTATCAGATCAAGGGGATGGCATTCAATGCACGTGGAGAGAGCGCGTGGAGCGACGCTATATCAGTGAAAACTACCATTGGAGCACCGAGTAACTTCACCTGGCTAGTCCTGGGTAGTGATAGGATATTCCTATCATGGGGTAGTCCACAAGGTAGGATACTTGTTGTTGTAGTGTTATGTGACGGGTGTCATGGTAACCCGTGTTTCCATGGTAACCGGTGTTACTAGAACACTGGTGCCCGTGTCTATATCAGTCACTCTCACTGCTATAGGCGTAGATGGAGAAGTGAGATACAAAGTTTACACGGGGACTGATGAAAGTAACGGTGACATCACGGACCATGACACCACTGATCTCGTGTTGAGGGACTTGACACCGGACAGCGTGTACTACATCAAGATACGTGCGGTGGTGTCATCACCTGCCAAGAGTGGGGGATATGACGGTGTGGGGGTGGAGCAGGAGGATGGGAATGTGGTGGTAGAGGTGATTGAGGGACCCTGGACCGAGACAGCCAAGATACAGCTCAAGGTAGGGGGAAGTTTCACTTGACACATCTTCTCAGTGGGAACTGGGAGATATTGTCGGTTGACACCACTTTGTGACACCACATATCCTCCTCAGTCGAGTCCAGCACCTCTCATTGACACGAGTGAGACTCGACCCAACACCACAACACCGGGTGTCATTGTGTTGACCGGGTTGAGGGAACTCCTGCCGCCATCTCTTCTCGACATTCCGGGGGTGTCAATAAGTATCCTGCTAGTGAGCGGAGAAACAGACACTGTTGGGAGGAGGAGGAAGAGGAGGGAGGATAGTGTCATCTTCACGTCAGGTGAGGGCATGACACCTCTGAGGTAGTGAGGTCTCACCCAACCCTTATCACGAGCCTGTGAGGTGTCACTGGTGACACTGTAAACTTCAGTACGAGATGGCAGAATTAGAAAGTGGTCCACTATCTGATGAGATATCTATCCTAGACAGCTAATGAGACATCACAGCCCCACCAATCACAGACACTATTTTTCCTCAGATACTATACCTGATGGTGAATTAGAGTTGTCAGATCCCAAGCTCAATGCTGGAGGAACCTTCTCCCTTCAGTACGTGTAGAATATCTCTCATTTCAGTTGTTACAGCTCCCCCTCTAACTTGTCTGTTGCTGTCTCTTCTTCACCCTATTATCTATCGCTTCAAACAACCTTCTCCCCAAACATTCCCCCTTATTCTTCCCCGAATCTGACCCCCCTCTCTCTCTCCGCCAGGTTCTTGTTAACTAAAGACGGTGAGGTTCTCTACCTCTCTCCCCCAACCCCACCCTTCACTGTTGCCCCTCTCACTGACTCTGGGGTTGATGAAGTCAGTGACGGGGAGGAAGGGGGTGTGAACCCCCGACTACTGGTTCTATTCGGGGTTATCCCCATCATTCTGATACTGATCATTGTGACTGTGGTGTGTATTGTGAGGAGACAGCGACTACGGAAACAGGGTCATGTCGCCAGTAAACAGGAGTATGAGCCCATGCTCACCACTCAGGTGAGGGGGTGAGGAGGAGAGGGGTGAGGGGTGAGGGAAACAGTCAGAGAGGGGGTGTCATCATTAGTAACCACCGTAACTATGGTAACGAATGTTGAAATACTGTAACCATAGTAACCCACTACGACTCAGTTACCGATGGAGAAAGTGGAACCGTACTACACCTCTTCCTGTCACCCTCCCATCCCATTGTCAAACCTACCCAACGTGTTTGAAACACTGGCATCCAACGACTATGAGGGTAGGTGAAGATTCCCTGGGTGTCCTGGAGTTTTTAACCTATAATCATGTTACCATGGTAACACTTGTCAGGACTTATCAAGGAGTTTGACAGCATAGACATGGCAACCATGTACACATATAACCATGGTAACGCCCCTGAGAATGCTATGAAAAACAGAGTGAGTGATATCTTGCCGTATGATTACAACAGAGTGAAGCTGGAAACGGGTGCCGACTATATCAACGCTAGCTATATCGACGGGTAAACACACACTATCACATCTTTGTGTTCCATCTACTATCCAGTTTCAACTCTTTCTCTGCAATCTCTACTTAGTGGAATCTCTGCTTATACACTAAAACAGCCCCCAATACCAGAAACTGGTCACATCACACCTCTCAGATACGCTGCGAAACGTGCCTACATCGCAACACAAGGCCCCATCGCAGAGACATTTGTCGCATTCTGGAGGATGGTTTGGGAACAGCGGACAGCGACCATTGTCATGGTAACCAGGCTAGTGGAGGACCAGCACATACTCAAGTGTCATCAGTACTGGCCGAGTAGGGGAACTCAACAGAGATTCGGGGATCTGACCGTGTCCGCACTTGATGAGGTCTCGCTCCCCGATTTCACTGTTAGGAAGTTCTCACTGCAGCAGCACACACAGCTCCGAGAGGTGAGGGGAGGGGAGAGGGAGATGAGGGAGGTGAGGATTGGGGTTTAGGGGGGTAGAGGGGGTGTTTAAGGGGTTATTGTTACCTAAAATCTTATAGTTACGCTTCGCTACGCATGAACAATTCTACAAAACTACAAAAAGAACGGTCGTGCAAGCGCGTTACAAAATCTCGCATCGCGCGATCCATTATTCGGGCGGATCGCAATGCACACTCACTGGCAACTTTGCCCCATTACATGTCTCACATATAGATGTCTCAGTGTCTCACACAATGCTGTCTGCTGTCCAGGTGATTCAGTTCCAGTTCACGGAATGGCCTGATCATGGAGTCCCCACATACGCCACAGCAACTCTAGCTTTCCTCCGCAAAGTGCAGCTTACTAACCCTGATAACGCAGGTTAGCTCTCCTCCCAACACTCTAAATTTGGGAGTCCCCTCATTCCCCCACTACCACTCTCCTCACTCTTCTCACTCCTTGTTTCCCAGGTCCAGTGGTTGTTCACTGCAGTGCCGGAGTGGGCCGAACCGGTACTTTCATCGTCATTGACACCATGTTACGACGACTAGCTCGGGATAGGGATGTCGATGTGTACGGGTGTGTTTCTCTACTCAGGAGTCAGAGGATGCAAATGGTAAAGAGTGCAATTCTCTGTTCTAAAATTCTGTAAAAATTCTTCGTTCTTATATTCCCAATATTCCAATCAGTAGAATTATATGTTGAGACTTGGGATAGGTAATATTACTATTGGGTGCCCAATGAACACTGAACAGGTTGATGAAGATAAAATGATTTCGATTTCCCATCCCCGCAAAATACCACACTAAATTTATACCACTCATGAATCATAGACATAGTTATGCAACTATTTTGAATTTAACCACTTAAGTCGTCTAAGTATGGGGTTAAGCTAAGAAATTTCAGCTACTTCTTATTACTCTCCCTGATGATACCCGTGTTTGTAACACGATGTAACATGATGTTACACCTCTGCATGTAACATGATGTTACACACCTGCATGTTACAGGTACAAACGTGGGAGCAGTACAAGTTCATCTACACAGCACTCCTTGAAGCTATCCACTGTGGTAACACTGAGATGAGACCTTCTGATATCGCCAATAGGTTGGAGAGCATGAACATCATAGACTCCGAGAATAATAGCTCCGGCATGGAAATTGAGTTCAAGGTGGGTGCCCGTGTGGTGAATTTGATCCTGTGACTTGGGTCAAGTCCTCTGAAGTGTTTTCACGCGACAGTTATTGATGTAACACTTTGTTCAAATTTCAGAGACTGACTATTCACTACAAGTACAGTCCTAACCTGTTTACCAGTGCCAATCTTCCTGTCAACCACAGTAAAAACAGGTACATGTCACCATGACAACATGACACGTGACATCTCACTATGATTACCATAGTAACGATATGATTGCACGTGCACATTGTTCAGGTATGCGAATGTGCTGCCGTTTGAGAGTACGAGAGTGAGGCTACAGCCTATTGCCGGACGAGAGGGTAGTGACTACATCAACGCTAGCTTCATCACGGGTTATCAGCGCAGGTACTGAGGTCTTCTGTTATCTCTTCTCTTCTTCTCTTCTCTTCTCCACTCAATAACTAATTTCCACCTCTTCACAGGAATGCATACATCGCAACTCAAGGACCACTCGAGGAGACCGTGTTCGATTTCTGGCGAATGGTGTGGGAGCAGAATGTCAACACGATCGTCATGCTGACACAAGTGGTGGAGAACGGACGACCTGGGCTGTCAAAGTGTCACGAGTACTGGCCCTCTGATAAACCCCTCGTGCTAAAGTGAGCTGACGGTGGTGTCAGTGTGTGGGGGGAGTGGTGTCAGTGTGCGGGGGAAGTGGTGTCAGTGTGGGGGAAGTGGTGTCAGTGTGTTTCACTTTCATGAGTGGTGTCAACTAATATCAACCGACTCAATATTGTTTCAGCAATCTGTTTGTCATCACACACAGACAGACAAACGAAACCTTGAGTTTCACTAGGAGAGAGTTAGTCCTTACTAACACACAAACCGTAAGTATAGCTCGTTATCACTTGACATAATGACGTGCTATCACGTGTCATCATAACGTGTTACCATGGTAACCCCCGTAGTCTGAGGAACGTGTGGTACACCAGTACCACTTTGACACGTGGCCAGAGCAAGGGCTCCCCGCATCCAATGCTATCCTGGGCTTGGTGTTCAGAGTACAGAATAACCAGAGGGTACAAGAACATGCCCCTGTTCTAGTGCACTGCAGGTGAGTGCGTCGCGTCACCATGACCACCAACTTGACTGTGATCACTTCACGAAATGTTGTTCATGACTGTCAGATGTCATCTTTTATCTGCTCTGAAATTCATTGGGTATTTGAGGTTGAATTATAACAGACGATATGACAGCACTTAATTATTTGATACTTCCCTCTCCTATCACCGAATTATGACATGGTAACCATAGCAACCTCGATATTTCAGTGCTGGTGGGGGCAGGACGGGTGTGTTTATTGCGATATCCACCGCCATTGAGAGATACCTCCAGGAGAAACTCATTGACATATTTGACCTGGTGAAAAACCTGAGAAACCAACGACCAGCAATGGTAAGGCTACCATAGAGAGCAAACTATTTCCCCCATAGACCATATTGTTCCAATTGTATCTCTTCATTGCACACTCAAGTCATTGGTAGCAGTCACCATAGCAACTAACTTGGAATAGTTGCCATAGCAACTCCTCTCTCTCTCAGGTCCAAACTCTGGAACAGTACCGGTTCATTTACCAAGTTTTGACAGAGTATGTAGAAAGTCAAGTTGACAGTATCGGTTACTATTGACTAGCACGCCCCAGGTAAGTTCCCCCGTTAGGGGACAATTCTCTCCTGGTCCCCTGGACCACTCCCCCCCCGCTTCATATCTATACCACCCCTCCCCATCTGCTCAGTGACGAAGGTTCAGTAGGAGACATATTTGAGAAGCGACCCCAATCCTCCTCTCTTCTTCCCACTCTCGAGATGGCCAGCAGTTCTCGGCCTGTGTCGGCTGAAGTGCCGCGAGAGAACGCGGTCGTCGTGGCCCCGCCCCGCACTGCGACCCTTAACCGACCACGAACCACCCCACAGCCACCTCCAGATCTAACAGCTTCGAACTCTAATAACGCGTTGTACGAGATACCACCCTCGCACAGCTCACGTGATGCCATAGCAACGCGTGATAGTGGCACCATAGCAACGCGTGATTCTGTCACTTCACTTGATGGTGACGAGGACCTGATTGCGATCGCTGGTGCGATCGCGTCCAAGTCAAGTCAAGACACACGTGGTACAGGCACGTTGCTACGCGACAGAGCACGGAACGGCACGCTGTCACGTGACACAAAGAAACGTGATAATAACGTGACGTCACGCGATACTCACGCGGTTGAAGCGACCTCCAACTCCTCCACATCCTCCTCGGAAATTCGTCACACGGGGACCCAGCTGCAAGCACCATTGGACTCTGATCATCGCAAGATGATGAGCAGTGGTGAGAAGCAGCAACAGCAACATCGAGAAGATGTTTATGAGAATTTACTACCACTCAGGTAGCATGTTAACGCCTGATAACTGTTACCATGGTAACTGTTGCTAGGATCACTATTACCAGCTTAGCGTATTTCCTTGGTGATAGTTTCCTTGGTAACTATTCTTGAGACTATAGAGCATGGTAATTATTATTACTGTCTACAATGACGAGAACACCATGGTAACGCATGGTTACCGTCTCCATGGTAAAGGCTGGACACTCCTGGTGAGACACTATTCACCACTTTAGTCGTAATCAATTTTGAATATAACATAGAATATTAGAGCATAAACTGGTTTTGTATCTTCCTGAGATGTTATGTTAGCGATGTGATCCTAAAAACCCGATCATAATCTGTTTTTTGCTGGGGCTTAAGTTTTCAATTACGATTTAAATTATTACATTCCCGTAGCTCCTGACACGCCAAGTCGCTGTGTTTATCTAGAAAGCAGGATCTTTTTCAGTAATTTTTATCATCGATGCAGGATGGAGTTGTTATAGTTTTGTTCAACCTGAACATACACTTTTTATATATCGCCGAGCTTTTTGTTTTACCAGGTTTTTCGTTCCAACAAATTACTTTGTATCGAATGTGAAAATGTATCGAGAGAAATAATGTTAATCTATCTTGACAGTTTAACTTTAATGACAGTTCAGTGTTTGTTCTCATGAAATTCAACGAATTGTGAATTCATTGAATTGGTGAGCCCATTTATGAATTTCTAAGGACTCATTGATGAAACTTACTTGAGAAAAATAAAATAGTCATAGAAAGGTAATAATGATTTTAAATTTTGGGATTAAGTAATATCTATCAAATTTTTCTATAAAGTTTAACGGTTTATTAAAAATTCTCCTACTCCAGTTAGAACGAAAACAATGAACCTAATCCTAGCTATAGAGTTTGTTACTAAATTCAGTCTAAAATATTCCATCCTATTGTTTGAAAATACAGCTACAATTAAAGCAACTTTACAGCAACACGTATTTTGAAGATGCATGTTTACACAGGCGTTGCCTCGACAACGCAGGTGCATCTGCCACGACTGCACGTGCAAATCGCCATTATCGCATCATCCTCCTCTTCATCCTCCTCTAAAACCACCTGCACGTGTAATTCTGTCATGAGTTATTCTGTAAAATACTTCCATGTGTAATTCTGTCATGATTCATTCTGTAGATCCAAAACTGTTGAACCTCAACCATGATCATAATGAGATTTGAGTTCGAGTTTCGTTATTTCATTTGAATAACCCAAAGCTACTCAATGATAGGTTATGGCAGGGTCAGTATAATGACAGCGTCAGGACAAAACTTCTAACGAGGACAAAGAAGGCCACGGCATTACCCAGAGTGAGTTAAAACCACCTACTCACTCACCTTCACGCCCACACATACACACACACACACACAATGCACACAGTATACACATACGCACACACACACATACGCACACACACACAGTACACACACATACACATACACAACTCACCTCATTTACAATCCCAGGAAAGAACTTGTCAGCACTGGTCTGTCTGCTGCTCCGTCTTCTCCCCACTCTCACGAAGTGACCGCCACTCCTCGACACTGGAGCTACCACCTGGTGAGTGCAAGGTGAGGCAGCAATTGACCAATGGGAACACAGAAAGAGGCAGCAAATGACCAATGAGAACACAGATAAAGGTAGCAATTGACCAATGAGAACACAGAGGTGAGGGTGAAGTGATATGCAGGGGAATAGAACTGTATTATTTGTGAGGTGGTCACAACATGAAGGGAAGGGAGTGGGGGTATTATAGTTGAGGTGTTAGATATAGGTGCAGTGATCGGGAATTACCATGGTGTTGTTGTTGTTGTTGTTGTTGTTGTTGTTGTTGTTGTTGTTGTTGTTGTTGTTGTTTAGATTCTCTTCCTCGCCAGCAGTTAGAGGTGTTGGAGGCGGTGACATCTGCAACTGACAGGTGTTATTCTCACCACTATGCCACCTCACTGATGATGACACCTGATCAAACTCCGTCCAGTTGAGGGCGGTGAGGAGAGGGTTGACTGACACCATGTCACTGTCATCTGGGGGAAGGGGGGATGTGGTGACACCTCCAATTGTTATTCTGACACCCGAGTGATATAGTCTGTGTCATCCCCGCTCTCTCCCACCTGATTGGTAGTTGGTGATGGTGACTTTGATGACGAAGTTGTCAGATTCAGATCGTAGTATCCCCCTGGGGCAGAACCTCGAAATAGCAGTTTTCCGCAGACTCCGCAACGCCTGTGTCAACATGGCGTAAAGAGGACACGTCCTGAGTGACGCTCATCGAGGTTAGAATAATTACTCTGCTTTACACAGGATATCGACAACATTGTGATCAACACTGACAAGTGACAGACATAGTGAAACACATAGTGAACTGACATACATAATGGTTTTGGGTCGCATCCCAGATAACGCCAAGGGTAAGCATGATAGGGCCAAAATTCGACCGGGAATCGATTCAGCATCCAAAAATACATGGGAATGCCTGGTATTTGCATAAAAATGGAACAAAAAATTTTCTTCGAGTTTTTGATCTGAGCATCAGTAAAATTGAAACGAGTGACTCCACACTTTTATACTTCGATTTCCAGGGCCTCAAATGGGGACTTTAACGGCTCTGGCGGCACAATTTTTCTACCAAATCATCTCTCCTTCTATCACACTACAAGTACCAACCTTCATTGCGATCACTAGAACTTCACACTAGCCGTGAAACCACGCCCAAATGACAATTTCAAACATGTGGGAAGCAAATACAACAAAAACGCGAAAATCACTGGAACACACCGAGACCACAAAACGGTCTAAAATTACTTTACAGGGGACATACTAGAAATAAGTGTTCCTAGCCTATTTTTTGACGTAGAATTCGAATCCGAAGGAATTTTTGAGCTAGCTCATCGAGAAATCAAGGGAAATTCAAATTTCTTCTCATATGTTAGGTTAGAGGTCACCTGGCGAACAGTTCCTCAGGGAAGCGAGATAGGGCCAAAATTCGACCGGGAATCGATTCAGCGTCCAAAATTACATGGGTAAAAGTAGCATTTGCATGAAAATCGAACAAAAAATTTTCTTCAATTTTCTGATCAGAGTATCAGTAAAATGGAAAAGAGTGACTCCACACATATATTCTATGATTTCGAGGGTCTCAAATGCGGACTTAACTAGCACTGGCGACACTATTTTTCCACCAAATCATCTCTCCTACTCTCACACTACATGTATCAACCCTCGTTGCGATCATTCGAAGTTCACACTAGCCGTGAAACCACGCCCAAATAGCGATTTCAAACATGTGGGATATAAACCCATCAAAATCGCGAAATCACTCGGACGCACCGAGACCAAAAAACGGCCAAAAACTATTTCATAGGGGGCATACTAGAAATAAGTGTTCCTAGCCTATTTTTTGACGTAGAATTCAAATCCGAAGGAATTTTTGAGCTAGCTCATCGAGAAATTGAGGGAAATTCAAATTTCTTCTCAGATGTTAGGTTAGAGGTCACCTGGCAAACAGCTCCTCAGGTAAGCGAAATAGGGTCAAAATTCGACCGGGAATCGATTCAGCGTCCAAAAATACATAGGAATACGTAGCATTTGCATGAAAATGGGGCAAAAAATTTTCTTCGAGTTTTTGATCTGAGCATCGGTAAAATTAAAACGAGTGACTCCACACTTTTATGCTACGATTTCGAGGGTCTCGAATGGGGACTTTAATGGTTTTGGCGACACAATTTTTCTTTCAAATCATCTCTCCTACTATCACGCTACAAGTATCAACCTTCGTTGCGATCACTTGAAGTTCACACTTCACACGTGGGAAGTACCAAAGAACGGCCAAAAACTATTTCACATGGGGGCATACTAGAAATAAGTGTTCCTAGCCTATTTTTTGACGTAAAATTCAAATCCGAACGAGTTTTTGACCTTGCTCGTCGAGAAATTAGCGAAATTTGGAGTTCAATCCTTGATTGGTAATTCGATGTCACCATACAGACATCGCATCTGGGGAGCAAGATATGGCATTAATTTGACCAGGGATCAGTTTTTCGTCCAAAATTCTACAGCAATCGAGGATATTTGTACAGTGCTGAATAAAAAGACATTGATGAAAAATAATCCATTCCGACTCAGACTATACGGACACAGCTGATCAAACGCCGACTATCCCTGATCCCCTCCTACCTTCCTCAGACGTCTGGTAGTGTACTCTATGTTGTACTGACAGCAGTATCCGAGCTGTGTGATGGTGTTACCATGGTTACATGACACCAGCTGTCTTGCTGTGTGAAGGAGGAAGTGACCACAACACAGTATCAGCTGCTTGCACGCTCCTGTGGTAAGGTGAGTGACTGTGTGAGAGTCTGTGATTGACTTTTTTCTCTAATCCGGTACCATATTTGGTACCTTTTTTTAAATTAGAGCCATTAAAGAGCAAGTAAGCATGTAAGAATTTTAGAAAACCACTTAAATTTTCCCACGGAGACAGTTTTAGGAGTCAGTTCTTACCTCTGAATTTCTTGCTGAGGAAAGCGCACAGTATCGGATTTACACATGGCCCGAACAGCAGTACCCAATGTATGATGTAGTATTGGAAGTGGGATAGATTGAGGGTGTTGGGAGAGAATACGATGATAGCAAGTACAGCGGTCGGGGGCAGGAATGTCAGGAGAAACACTGCCTGTGAGAGGGGGGGAGAGGAGGGGGTTTGAGTTCATGGTCAATGGTAAGCGAAGGCTGGAGAATCTCGAATTGGTAATTCCGCGGGTGATAGAGAGAAGTAAGAATGCTTTGTTGTACCATCTCACACACACACACACACACACACACAGACACAGACACAGACACACACACTCACACACACACACCGTTATAACGAGGAGTGGTATCGCCACCTTGAGGTGTTCTCTCCTCTCCTTGTCATTCCTCGTGCTCATCCTCCTGGTATGGTGCGATGATGGTGTCATAGTGTTGATTGTGTGATCAGTACGGGGGGGGGGG
>CAMPET010000416.1:4462-29048 GCA_946803715.1 Beroe ovata
GATACTAACCTGTGGACTATCTTGTAGAATAGAATGATATCGTTCTGGTAAAATTTCATTTTGATAGGTAAGATATTTAAGCTTTTTTGTTTATTCAGATAATCTTCGTCATTGTAGTGATCGTAACACTCACCGAGAATCCATTTTATCGCCCTCTTTTGTATCAAATCAAATTTAACAATCTGGTTAGGACTGAGAGGCCTCCACAAGATTGAGCAGTGTTCGAATATGGACCTCACTATTGTTAAATAAAATGTCCTTTTTTGCCTCCAGTCCGTTGTGAAATGGCAAGTTCTCATCATAAGTCCTAACTGTGAACTTCCTTTACTAACAAGCCTCTCACAATTCTCATTCCAATTGAGTTTAGTATTTATTGTCACACCAAGATCCACTTGTGATGAGACATAATCAATAAATGTATCATCCAATTTGTACTGAAAGATTGTGAAAGGTAGGGCATGGAGAATATTACGCTGGTTTGTTATGGAGACTACTTTACACTTTGAGGGATGAAACCTCATTTTATTAGTCACTGACCAGTCGTATAGCTTATCTATGTCTCCTTGTAACAGAAAGTGGTCTTTTGATTCAACAATCTCTCTATAAATCTTAGTGTCATCAGCATACAATACTATGTGGGTTCCTTCAGAAACACATTTAAACATATCGTTTATGAAGAGGACAAATAATAGTGGCCCGAGGATGGACCCTTGTGGAACCCCAGAAAGTACAGGCTGTCTAGAGGACGTGGAACCGCCAACGACTACTTGTTGCTGTCTATCTTGTAAATATGATCTGATAAATCTGAGCATCAGACCGTCAATGTTGTACTCATGCTTCAGTTTAGAGAGAATGATATCATGANTTATAACTTCTTCTGCCATGGTGTGATGTGATAAAGCAATAGCCCTTCCTCTTTCTTGGAATCGGAGGACTGTCTTAACTACGATATTTGCAGCTTCTCGTCTTTTAACAATGTGAGACCAACTGTTTCCTTCCAATGGTGGGAAAAAAGCAAAGTAACACTTGCCGATATATTGTACCTAATCTGGATCCTGTTATCACCTGATCGATGTCGGTAGGGATGGTTCCCAGCAGGAAGTCAGGAAATAGCGAGGGTCTTTCGACTGGGACATGGTCACAAAGAAGACATTGCTAATAAATATGGAAAATTAGTAAATCAGAATGGAAATTCAGATGAGCAAGTATGAAACAAGCATGAAACAATAACTAATACGCTTCTCAGATCACTCTCAAGTCATTTATAAAGCCTCATGGGTGATGAATCCCATAGATGGCATCGTTTCCTATGGAACACCCCAGCAGGTAGCCAGAAAATGGGTTTTCCAGCTTTAACTCTTGAACTGAAGGTTTTATGCCTATAGTATGTTGACAAGTCTTATATAAACTTGCCCATTCCGCTTCTTTTGAGAGGTTATAGGACTCTGTATCATGTTCAGAAGTCGAGATAAGGCCGAAAATCCTCAGCGGGCATCGCGCAAGACTTTGGTGGCATCCTGAGACCCCTAAATATTGATCAATTCTCTTCAAACTTTGGGATTCTGCTTTTGAGCAGAAACGTCACCACCAGAAAATAGGTATGGTCTGTTGCCATGAATTTTGAAAATCATGGGGCGCCATGCACACCCTACCCTCCGTAGACAAGGTTATATAGATATTCAATTAAATTATGATTGACCTTGTTCAAGCAGCTGGGAAGTTATTAGTTGTTCCCAGTGGGAACAACTAATAACACGAGTCTCAGCAGTCAATAAGGACATGCTACGGGTAGCTCGCAATACAACCTCCTGCCTCGATTAATGAGTCTGATTAGGACTGTAAATTTGACAAACATCGTTGTGAGCAGTCCTTCTATGCGACATATATATAATGGGATCGGATGGTTCTTCGTGCATATCTCGTTATGATATCAGACATTGTAAATTACATGTGTATTACATGTGCTCACGTGTTTTTGGGGAGAGCGGTTTTAAAAACTGTATTCAGTACCTGAATCAACACAGTTTTGAGCTCATTAGATTCAAGTTGCATTTGTCAGAGAACAAAACAGCTGAGTCATGCTTTGATCTCTTGTATATCACCTATTCAGCTTGCAATATCAAATTTCCACTAGTAAACCCGGCCACTGGTCAGCTGCGATAGATGGTCGCCTTGTGGTACGGTCACACAACCGACATCGTGTGCTGACATTTCAGTCCATAACATATGATGCTTTTATCGGTATATCAACTTAATGTCATTGGTCATGTTGTGTGAGTGGGGTTATATTTAAGAGTCGCATTATATATCAAGTAGGAAATGATTGAATTCTGATTTTCCTCGGATATTGCGAGCTCAACAAATGAAACAAGAGTCTATTGTATTCACAAGAGAACTTTCGATGTCTACATCTTCAGTTTCTCAAAAAAAAAACACTTGAAAGGGACTAGTCCAGCAGTCAGCAGAGACTTAACTGGGGTTACCTGCTGCATTAAACTTTGTCTGTCGTCTCAATGGTGGTGGCTCACCAGGAATTATTCTAACCATTGAAATACATTAATTTCGAAATCTAAAGGACAGCTACGAGACACTTGCACGATGGAGATTCTCCTATTTCCAGACATCAGCGTAATTGCCCGGAAAAATGTTTGTATCCCTCCAAACTGGTGGTAAATGTTTCCTTTGAATCGGAAATCAGACGGATATATGGGTTTCGTGTACTCTATGGATATTCGGAATAAAAGCTTTTCAATTTACTTCACTTGAGGGTGGCTCAAAATCGATCATCGGAGCAGAGATGTCTGCTGGAAAATATCATTGGCTTACGGAGCCTGAATTTTGGAGTCTGATATTGGAGTTCTGTTGATTTTAGATGAGGGAGTGTGGCATATGAGCAGTTACGGGAGATGATGAGGGAGGGGTATGCGTGTCATAATGACGTCAAACTGTAATTGTAACACGGGGTTGGTCAAGGATTTTGATTCCGTTAGTTATGAAGGTACATTTCGTTATAAAAAACATTTCAAATGGTACCTTGCATGGCAGTGGCAATAGATGGTACTATATAAGAGGGCACTATAGATGGTATTATATATGTACTATAGAATATAATATGACTTTTTCAGTCGGGCTCTGGCTCAAACTGTGGCTCCCTCGGGATAACGCAGACTGCCAGTGAGCTCCGAGGAGTGCTAACAGCTCTCCTGCAGCAGAAAGAGGACATTGAGCATCAAAACAGGTTGGATGATGTTGTAAGTTGGAAACTAAGTAGAACTACGTGTTACAGTGTAACACTGTTACACATATGATTATCACAACGTCATGATATAGCCCTTCTCCTTATTGTCAATCAGCGCACGGACTTTCCTGCCCTTGTAAAGAATTTCAAGGATTAATTAATTAAATAATCTATGCAACAACAAAAGTAAAATTTGAATCTGATACAATTCAAATCCACATAATATTTTGAATCATTTTATGTTCCCGCGCTGCGTGACCCAAATACTCCGCGCGCGCTGCGCGTCTCCTTTCTACGACTTTTCAGTTCACTGAGTAGAATAGGGGCGCGCAACGTGTGCACATCATTTTAACAGAGATGCCATACAGCATCTGAGGGTTCGGGTTCAAGTAATATAGACTTAGAGCACTGGTCAAGGCTCTATTTTACTCAAACAAGAATTACGCCCGTTATTCCCGACAGGCGGGCGTTACATTTCCACCCAGCCTTTATAATATTTAAGGCAATACTATAATATTAAAAGCAATCTTAATCAGGTAAAATAAAAATTTAAATTCTAAGGTCCGGCTAATTTGTAATTGGGCCGCATTGCCAATTGCAAGATCTTTTGCCTTATTTCAACGGCCAATCTACGACGCCGCGCATTTCATAAAATTGGTAATTTAGTTAAAAATTTTACTTTGCGATTGCGCGCATGCAATTGCGTGCGGAGTGGTTTTTATGACAACACTTTGAAATTGAAATAGTCGCGCGCGCCGCGCACAAAACCATTTATAATTAACTTGTAGATAGCTCCGGCCCACATGTTTTATGAAGGAGGGACCACCGCATACCGCATACCGCATACGACCATCCTACCAACCCCACTATCTCCACCAAAATCTCCAAATTCCTAACCACCTTATGCCTTTTTAGGCCGCTTCGCGGCCAGGCTGGGTGGAAAAAATNGGAAGAGGGCCCTCAGGTCGCATACGAGATTGTTGTAGTCATTGATGACGTCAATGAGAGGAATAGGCCGCGAATTGCCCACATTCAGCGCGTTCGTGCCCACAATCAATGTTAGTGTTTTTACATTGTCATAGTGAGTGGGGTGAAGCACATCTGAGTATGATGGAAGCAGTCCCAGGACCTGTTTCGGATGGATCCCACCCCTAAACAAGTGGAGGCTGTTAGGAACCTCAAGCCCGTTGACCATCGAGTCGCCCATTATGACATGCTCACAACCACCGGGGACTGACTCCCTCACCGCGCCAACCGCTCTAGTCCTGACTCTAGATGGATGGACGGGGAAGCCGTTCTCCAGTGGTGTGAGGACAGGTGGCTGTCGACAGGGAGGTTGGTAGCCATCTTGGAGGGGAAGAGGAGGTGGAGGTGGGAAGCGAGGAGTACGGGATGAAGTCGGGGTGGAGGATGGAGAAGGTCTTGAGGTAGGAGGAGGAGGTAGCGGTGGAGTAGGGAGTGGAGGAGGCGATGGAGTGGGAGCTGGAGGAGGAGGAGGAGGAGGTAGCGGTGGAGTAGGGAGTGGAGGAGGAGGAGGGGGTAGAGGGAGTGAAGGAGTAGGAGGAAATGATGGAGCCGGAAGACTTGACGCGGTCGAGGGACGACGTCGAATTGGCCGAGGATGATCGGGGATTGGGGGTAGAGGGGGGAGAGGGGCAGTGGGTGTGGGTGGAGGAGATGGAGCGGGAGGAGCATAGTGTGGTATCCTCGGCGTCGAGCTTAGCTCCGGAGTCCTGGGTTCTAGATGGGCCGTGGACCTCCTGAAGGAGAGACAGTAGCGTTTACCCTGCTCTCCCTGGGGCACTGAGTGCCAGAGACGCTGCTGGCATCCAGGATTCATAGTGAGCAGGGAGCCATCACACAGGGTAAAATGGTGAATCAGACTGCCACCCCTATATCTGTCCCAAAATTGAATTTCCCTTGTAGACCCTATGGAGATGTTGCAGATAGGGTGATTCTGGTCAATCAAGTGCTCATCATCCTGATGTCTGGAAAGCTGATCACTAGACGACCTATATGCTGTTATGAGACAGGAGTCAAGGTTTAGTGAGAAGTCCGTATTGAGCCTGCTCATTAGGTCTGATATAGCAGGGTATCTATGCATCTCTATAGAAGTTAATGATCTCTTGCCAAAACAGTATGTGGAGGGGAAATTTGAGAGCCACCTGTATTTTGATTTGGCCTCACGACAGTGAGTGTTGTCCAGTTCCCTCCTAACTTCCACAGTCTGAGGGGGTGTTAGATACTCCTGGTTAAACTCTACGAGATTGTTGAGGAGGCTGCTGTTCACTGAGATTTCCGGAGTCTTCTCATACCGGGAACATTCAACAATGTCCGCAATGTGAACTAGTTCATTGACATCTGGTGTTGTTGATGTCTGTGATGTTCTCTCGATTTCATCATTGAGAATGGAGCTAAATAGTTCTAAGGTGCTCGAATTCCCACTGCATTCAGCGAGGAGTTTCTTGAAACTCTCGATGAGCTCCTCGGGTGATGGTGTTAGATCCGTCGAAATGTCCGTGTCGTACATGAAATGATAGGGGACGCGGGAAAACTGGAAATAGGGATCAGGACAGATCCAGCAGTCATCCAAGGAGGACTCCCGATCCGCGGAGGGAAACCGAGAAGCTGCAGTCCGGGCACACAGGGACCAACACCAACCTGGGCAAAAAGAAAAGCAGCAGAAAGGGTAGAACTAACAATTACAGGGGACAAAAATGACAGTGAAAAAGTAACATGTAGGGTAGATAAAGTTTACGTGTAGGTATATGGTACATGTACCCTTGCGGGTAATAGATGGACATGTAATTGTAACCTGAAGACAAAAAACACGGAACATACAGAAATATTATATGAGATTTTCTAGAATTTTAAGAAAAGAAAGAGAAAATCAATGTGACCGTAGACATCCCACTTCTTGCACTTGCCAGCACAACAATTAGAATCAATTAGTCATAAGTTATAATTATAATTAAAACACATACTGTCATACTACAAATACTATATTTTGGTGGATCGGAACTTTGAAGCAGCCAATATCGTTGATTGAAGCTGATGGAATGCAGATTAGATTTTGACTACTTCGTATCCTTTTGGCCACCTACTGATATGGGAGAAACGGAAAATGCGAGGAAGTTCTAAGTTAATAAGACCTGGTAAAAGCCAGGTATCAGGACAAGTAACTATAACAGGGGTGGAATAGCTCAGTTGGGCGGGGGCGCTAGAACAATCCCACTTTTGAAAACCTGCCCGGTCTTATTGGAACAAGCGAGGGTGAAATAGCAATTATAATCTAAATGAAATAATCCTCATACTCAAATAGATAAAATCAGGTTTAGCTTCATTAATTGCCTACTACAATATTAGCTATTAAATACATTGTGGGATGTCTACAGTCTGTCAGGACAATTTGGAACACGACTCAAAAAACAAAAAATTTTAGGATGTCAAGTAAAAATATGAGCTGAGCAACATGTAGCACACAACGTGTACACATATATACTCATCTCAAAGGTGGAAGGAGGTGCCAGTCTTCCGTGCCCAGGACCACAGCCTCTCAGCCCCCGTTTCACGAGAGACCCCTCAGAGAGCCACATTCACTGACCATCCCCCTCTATCCAGCTACCCACGAGTTGGCTTCTCAGTTCATATTTCACTTGACATCCTCAAATTTGATTGTATAAAGTAGTGTTGTAAAGTTTAAAACTCATCGAGAAAAGGGTGAAAAATTGAGTCTGTCATATCTTGAATTTTACGATAGTTGTCCACAAAATAACGCCTCAGGGAAGCAAGATGGCCGCAAAATTCCCTCCTTAATCGATTCAGTGTCCAAAAATACATGGGAATCAATGCTACTTAGATGGATATCGAAGAAAAACATGAGACACTGTGATATCTGATGGATAACACTGGTCGAGATGAGACCCACATTGTGTTGCTGTTCCATGCTGCTCTGAGCCGGTTCCACGAGTGTTACTGTCTTAGTCTCATTATCCTCATTATCCTCATTATCCTCATTATCCTCATCATCGTCGTCTAGTAGCCCGGCAGCCTTCGCCTCCTTCATCGCTAGAAACTCGTTATAGTGAGCTGACCTCTTAGCAGCGAAGTTCTCTGAAACACCATGGTAACAGAAGAGTGTCATGGTAACAGAATATGAATAGAGCACGGTGAAACGGTATAAATGTGGTGTCATATCAGTGTTTCATGTGTCNATGTTACTATTACAATGTTACTATTACAATGTTACTATTACAATGTTACTATTACAATGTTACTATTACAATGTTACTATTACAATGTTACTATTACAATGTTACTATTACAATGTTACTATTACAATGTTACTATTACAATGTTACTATTACAATGTTACTATTACAATGTTACTATTACAATGTTACTATTACAATGTTACTATTACAATGTTACTATTACAATGTTACTATTACAATGTTACTATTACAATGTTACTATTACAATGTTACTATTACAATGTTACTATTACAATGTTACTATTACAATGTTACTATTACAATGTTACTATTACAATGTTACTATTACAATGTTACTATTACAATGTTACTATTACAATGTTACTATTACAATGTTACTATTACAATGTTACTATTACAATGTTACTATTACAATGTTACTATTACAATGTTACTATTACAATGTTACTATTACAATGTTACTATTACAATGTTACTATTACAATGTTACTATTACAATGTTACTATTACAATGTTACTATTACAATGTTACTATTACAATGTTACTATTACAATGTTACTATTACAATGTTACTATTACAATGTTACTATTACAATGTTACTATTACAATGTTACTATTACAATGTTACTATTACAATGTTACTATTACAATGTTACTATTACAATGTTACTATTACAATGTTACTATTACAATGTTACTATTACAATGTTACTATTACAATGTTACTATTACAATGTTACTATTACAATGTTACTATTACAATGTTACTATTACAATGTTACTATTACAATGTTACTATTACAATGTTACTATTACAATGTTACTATTACAATGTTACTATTACAATGTTACTATTACAATGTTACTATTACAATGTTACTATTACAATGTTACTATTACAATGTTACTATTACAATGTTACTATTACAATGTTACTATTACAATGTTACTATTACAATGTTACTATTACAATGTTACTATTACAATGTTACTATTACAATGTTACTATTACAATGTTACTATTACAATGTTACTATTACAATGTTACTATTACAATGTTACTATTACAATGTTACTATTACAATGTTACTATTACAATGTTACTATTACAATGTTACTATTACAATGTTACTATTACAATGTTACTATTACAATGTTACTATTACAATGTTACTATTACAATGTTACTATTACAATGTTACTATTACAATGTTACTATTACAATGTTACTATTACAATGTTACTATTACAATGTTACTATTACAATGTTACTATTACAATGTTACTATTACAATGTTACTATTACAATGTTACTATTACAATGTTACTATTACAATGTTACTATTACAATGTTACTATTACAATGTTACTATTACAATGTTACTATTACAATGTTACTATTACAATGTTACTATTACAATGTTACTATTACAATGTTACTATTACAATGTTACTATTACAATGTTACTATTACAATGTTACTATTACAATGTTACTATTACAATGTTACTATTACAATGTTACTATTACAATGTTACTATTACAATGTTACTATTACAATGTTACTATTACAATGTTACTATTACAATGTTACTATTACAATGTTACTATTACAATGTTACTATTACAATGTTACTATTACAATGTTACTATTACAATGTTACTATTACAATGTTACTATTACAATGTTACTATTACAATGTTACTATTACAATGTTACTATTACAATGTTACTATTACAATGTTACTATTACAATGTTACTATTACAATGTTACTATTACAATGTTACTATTACAATGTTACTATTACAATGTTACTATTACAATGTTACTATTACAATGTTACTATTACAATGTTACTATTACAATGTTACTATTACAATGTTACTATTACAATGTTACTATTACAATGTTACTATTACAATGTTACTATTACAATGTTACTATTACAATGTTACTATTACAATGTTACTATTACAATGTTACTATTACAATGTTACTATTACAATGTTACTATTACAATGTTACTATTACAATGTTACTATTACAATGTTACTATTACAATGTTACTATTACAATGTTACTATTACAATGTTACTATTACAATGTTACTATTACAATGTTACTATTACAATGTTACTATTACAATGTTACTATTACAATGTTACTATTACAATGTTACTATTACAATGTTACTATTACAATGTTACTATTACAATGTTACTATTACAATGTTACTATTACAATGTTACTATTACAATGTTACTATTACAATGTTACTATTACAATGTTACTATTACAATGTTACTATTACAATGTTACTATTACAATGTTACTATTACAATGTTACTATTACAATGTTACTATTACAATGTTACTATTACAATGTTACTATTACAATGTTACTATTACAATGTTACTATTACAATGTTACTATTACAATGTTACTATTACAATGTTACTATTACAATGTTACTATTACAATGTTACTATTACAATGTTACTATTACAATGTTACTATTACAATGTTACTATTACAATGTTACTATTACAATGTTACTATTACAATGTTACTATTACAATGTTACTATTACAATGTTACTATTACAATGTAACTAGCACAATGTTACTATTACAATGTTACAGGCAGTTCGATATCAGAGAAGGGCACACGTGTAGCTCAAGTGATTCAGGGTGTTCCAATGTCCTTGTTAAGCTATCACAGGCATCAGTAAGTGTGCTCTCATTACACGTGTGTCCTTTAATACTCGTGTTGTCAGAACGTGTCACAGTATCAGATAGTATGGTTTGTGTACTGTGTGTCTGTGTCTGTGTCTGTGTGTGTGTCTGTGTGTCTGTGTGTATGTGTGTCTGTGTGTATGTGTCTGTGTGTCTATGAACTACCATGTTTCAGGTGAAATGCATCAACAGTAATCCCACTCGCACACAACTGATATGTGTAGGGGCTAGCGATGATATGGCTCGGGTATACGATAGACGGATGCTATCCCTCAATCACGTAGGGGTTGAATATCACCATCCTAATGATGACTGTGATACTATGTACTTTCACGTCACCATCTATTGATTTCTATCGTGATGTGCAGTCACAATGTACAACACACCACTGCAGTAGTGTAAACCGCTGTAATATTCAGGGAGAGGAGACACCCCGAGCGCTGCACAGCTACCTCCCTGGACATCTGCTCTACAACGAGGACCCGGGCAACGAGGATAGGATATTCTCGGGACCGAGCATCACATGGGCAACATTCGACCCCACCGGGAATTATCTGCTCTGTAACATGGGCGGGGAACAGGTTACCACTGATCATAGTGTAGGGGATATGATCTCTTTTCCTGGTGACATATATCCGGCCAAACCGACACAGCTACTAGCTGTGGCGGTTTTCTAGCTGAGCTAGAAAAGCGATGTACTAGATTGTAATTAATATTCCATAGATCTATCTATACGACGTTGAGGGAAAGGAAACAGTGATCAAACTACCCGAATCAGTTGATATTAACAGCGAGGGAAGGTAAGCAATATCTCGCTATGCGTCCCTCTCAATCCAGTGTATATTCACCCCGCTATAATTATACTGAATTCATTGTTTTCTCTCAGTGCAGAAGCCATAGTGGAATTTGACTCCCACACAGCTTTTCTCAAGAATGAGGGCAATCAGTTTTTCAATCAGAAGTTGTATGATCGCGCTGTATCACTCTACTCTCAATGTTTGGGTAAGTTGGGGTAATAAGTCGGTGATACCTAGGTCAGGAAGATGATAGGTTTTAAAAACAGAAAGTATGAAAAAGCAAGAATCACTGGAAAAAACTGTTCCTTTCTTATGGCTGATCTGTCTGAAGATTCGATGATCGATTAAAAGCTGTAATCAACATATTTGGGTTCAATTGGCTGAACTTTGATCAATAATTTGGCTCTCGTTGGACTGTTCCTAATCACATGAACTTTGTTCTTCGCTCTAGCTCTGGAGCAAGTGACAGCTACGACACACGTCACGATGAATACAGCTGCGAATAAGCCACATCCCGCAATGAATGCTACTTTCCATGTTATATCCACTCCAAATAACACTGCCAACACCTCCTCGGATGTACAGTCACCGTTACATACAGCACTGCTCGAACCACTGCTCGAACCTTGGTCAATCCCACTTTCCCCGTCATCAATCACTCCTTCATCTACATCAACATCAGTTGCTCCTTCATCAATATTCACTTCATCCGTTACCCCGTCATTGTTCCTGTCACTCTCTGCTGCTCTTCTCTCGCACTGAACTGCCCCAGTAGAGCTGGTCACGAGCCCAGGCGAGCAAGTATTACAATGACGTTGTCCCATGTCGGGTTGGAATGTATTTACTGGACAGGGTGCACATGTTGATGATCCGGTGGAGGATTGATAGCTCCCTGCAGGACATGCGACACAGTTTGTTGAGTTCTGGTACTCCCCGGCTCCACACTCTCTACACTCATTCCCCTCTGGCACACTGCCAGCTCCACACAGCAGCAGACATGACGTCGCTCCTGTGTCCACATTGTGAGGACACGGCAGACAGGATGTGGCGCCATTGCCAGGCTGGTAACTGCCTGGTGAGCACTGCTGACACCACCGTGCCCCTGCCTGGTTTTGATAGCTTCCTGCTGGACACAGCTCACACTCACTGCTCCCTGTCGAACTGGCGTGAGAGCCGGCTGGACAGTCCCGGCAGTCATCACTCCCCTCATTGGGGGCGAATGTGCCGTGCGGGCACTCAGCACAGTACATGGCCCCCTCACTAGCAGCCACCCAGCCGGCTCTGCACGGCACACACTCCGTCGCTCCACGTCTCGGCTGCTCACTGCCTCGCGGACATTGGTAACAGCTCCTGTTCCCATACTCTGGCTTGTACGAGCCGGCCTCGCATTGCTGACAGCCTCCCTGTCTGTTAGTGTAGCCTGGTGAACACTTCGTGGACCCACACGTCACGGGACTCAGACGATTCAAAACTGAAACAGGGGCAAAATTTGCAGGGTTGGGACCATTTCAAAACACTCTTTTCATGCAGATATCATGCTTAAAACATGGGAAATTTAGCTTACCGATCAAGACTATAGTAGTCGTTACAAACGTCATGGATTCATGTGTTTGCGCAGAGTTGAAAGATCAGAATTGAGGCGTGGATAAAGCGATGTCACTAGAAGTAGAATATAATCTGAAAACACAGGGGTTAGTGTAATGGGTTCATTTCCAATTCATTAGACCACATTCATGTGATACGATTCACGAATTGCAATGAGGAGTCGGCTATTAATGGTCCCAATAAGCCACTGGTCTTTTGTTCTTTGAGCGGTCACCAGGACCCGACCTAAGTGTTAGATCCAGGACAATTAGGTGAAACACTGTTGTCTGTAAAGTGGGTACCCCGGATATAGAATTCCTAAAGTCCTGTGTTTCACCTCCAGTCTATCATAGGTGGTGAGAAGTATATGCCTAGCACATTGCGAGCCATGAGGGATAATATATCACGGTTCGTGTCCTGTATACCAGTATTGGCGGACAATTATCTCTGAGGTATCTCAGAGGTATGCCCATTTGACGGACAGTATAAACAATCAGTTCCACGATTCTCAACTTATCCAATTCAAATTTATCGAAGCAGCAGCTACATTCATCACACTATCGTGATTGAGAGCTATCATTGAGGACAATGACGTGTTCCATGACCAACAACCAGTAGCACAATAAATCCCCAGCGCGGTATCCACGGAGTGTAGTTCTACTGAACAACCGGGCCCAAGCCCTCCTGAACCGAGACTGGAAGGGGGACGCGTACGCAGCGCTAAGAGACTCCCTCACCGCTACTCGAATAGACCCGAACAACGAGAAGGCATACTTCAGACAGGTAGATTTATTAGCGAAATCAAGCTCTGTGGGACTGTGGGAGTCAATATGTGTGTACTGTTGGACTGTGGGAGTCAATATGTGTGTACTGTGGGACTGTGGGAGTCAATATGTGTGTACTGTGGGACTGTGGGAGTCAATATGTGTGACGTGTGTATGTAATTTTGCAGCTCGAGAGTTGATGTGTGTAAAACTGTATGCTGGTGTGTTTTTTAGTTTTTACTGAGAGAGAGAGTCAATGTTTGTTCGTTAACCTTATTATTTGCTCAGATTAAGAGTTTGCACAGTTTGGGTTTCAATCATGCAGCCAGCAATTTGCTGAAGGATTTCAAAAGAAGGTTCCGGATTTCTTCCTTCGATAGCTCATACAAGTCTGTGTCAGAGAGCATTCACTCTGCCATAGAGAGCGGACATAAAGGTTTAGATACAGAACTTACGTGCAGTTTCTGTGTGTGTGTGTGTGTGTGNTTACGTGCTCTATTTCACGGGCAATATATCAGTGTTCCTTAACTCCTTCATAAAGCCTGTCATTCTCTTCACAAGAGGGGCATCTCTCAGAGACTACCTCCGTTCAACGCTCTCCATGTCAAAAGGTGAGATCTGCACAGTTTTAATAATACTATGTGTTTTGCCTCAGCTAAATATTGAGTATGGGAAATTTCCTAAGTTTCAAACTTTTCCTCAGGTTTCACATCCAGATAGACTTGAAAGACAAAGAGGATAAAGAAACTCAATTCCTCTCGGTTATCGATATGTAACGTACTATGATTTGATTGACCCTATACGATTTTGTACACTCAAAAACACAAGAGCACTATAATCAAACCTGCAGAACCGTTACTGGAACACTGATATAACTTTTCTATATGATGTTGGTGAAACGGTTCTGATTCCTACTGATTCTCGTAACTCATTTCATCATGAAAATTATGATCATCATATTTATGAGTTCTCATGTGAATGATAATCTAGGTACTGCAATCAATTGATTATCACAGTTTATCTGTAAAAACTATTAACTGGTTCATATAATAGAAAAGAATGTGATATGTTGTGTGGAAATTCGTTAATCTTGAGACATCATCTAACTGGGGCTTAATTTGCAGCTGTAAATATAATCGTTTCATCGAGGTTTTGTTAAGTTCTCTCGTTGAATATAGGTAATCAATGATCAATATATTGAGGCTTTGGTTCCTATATGGGTTGAAAATTAAGAAATTACTGCTGATCCCTTTGATGGATTTGCTTTTATTTAATTTTTCTGGGTTTTATCTTAAAGTTAATGCATTTTATCTTTAATGGAATTCTGCTGTCTCAGACGATCTTTAAAATTTATTATTGTATTCATTGATTTCAGAGTTTTAATCTATCATGTTATTTATTCAAAACAATGTTTTTATGTTCAATGAGCATTTTTTTGTTATATGTTTGATTGTATCGCAGCTTTTTATGTTAAATTGTTAATTTTACCTTCTATTCTTAAATAATTCACACTTAATACAGTCTTTCCTTAATCTCATGGAGAGTAGATGGCTCAATGAAACAGCTGGTATATGGATGTTTCAAAATTTCGATATTTTATTCCGATATTATATATGATCAAACCAAAAATTTTCATTTCCCCACCAGATTTCATTTTCAGATTTGAGCTGAGTTCAGATCATCAATGATAAGTACCTTTATATACTGTCCTGGATATCAAGATCCAGCTCGTCTCCCAATAACCACACGTGCAGAAGATATATCTATCTTATACTCAAGACAAGGTTATACAATATCAGACATACCAGAATAACGCATATTTTACGGCTTATCATGTTAAAGCATTCGTTAGAACAGAGACCTTCAATATTTCAATTGAGTAATGTGCAAAGACCGAAATTCTCAATGATAGCATCAGAATGCAGATATCCGATATTTCTTCCCCAATCGTGGACTGGTGAACGGAATAGGATGTTCATTCAGACACTATGATAGAAATATAACAACAAATCTATAAACTACTCAGATTCTAATTTTCAGAGCTGTGTGTGAATATAGGTAGGTGATAAACGATAATTTTAACACGGGTTTCCAGAGTCACCTGACTCGAGCATGAACACTATTGAGATCATTTACCCATCTACTCTTTGAACAGGTATGGATCTCATATATTGGATGAAATGAACGTCTTTATCATCCTCTCACGCGTTTTTCGAATCATTCATAAAGGAGCAGCAGTTGGTGAAGGAGAACATCTAACTCTCATTGCTTGGAAAACTTGGGATGTTGCTTTCCCAAGTTTTGCTTTTTGTTTAATAATGTAACACAATCCCTCGTACGGTGCCTACCATCTGTACCTATATATTGTCTTTGATCAGTATTATTGGAACTGCATTTGTTTGAAATCGAATGCCATGCAATGGCATACTCTCGTCTTGTATTATAGGATTAGGAATTTATATTTAAAGGGAAATGGGCTCTTCGATGTGTTTTAGCATTATAACTGCCTTTGAAAAATCAAATATTCTTGACTCCACAGCAAGACGAATTAGATAGTGGTTCCTGGGTACTATAGTCAGTGACTAGCACAAAACATGGGTTACAATATCAAGGACAGTCCATGCTTGGACGCAAACATAACAGAGACATGCGACTTTCTCATTGCTAATGTAAGTGATCATTCTTCAGTGATAACTGATATATCGTCAGATATTATGTAGGTGTTAATAACGTCGTGCAATTGTAAAGAGGTTTTTCAGTACCTATAATAACGTATATGTATTGGCCAAGGGAGTACATACTGTGCATTTCCTGTAGATTTGATAACTAAATGGGATTGAGGGAGGAGAGAAAGTGGCAAACCGTGACCTGTCTTGGGGCATGAAATTGAATTTGATCCCTTTTTTACTGAGAATTATTGCCAATTCCCCTCAGGGTACCTGCTTGTTCATTATTGGACTACTTGGGACTATAATGAGTTCATTCACCATCTACTGCCTCTTATTCCATGTGAAACTGCCTTATTGTCAGGTAATTTCAACTGCTCTGTACCTTCTGATCATTTCTACGATTTACGTTTAACTCAATTATCAGATAACAACTAATCTGAATTATAAGCTTATCACGATTTCCATTTCAGAATTTCTTCATTCTGAACGTGGCAGTGAGTGATATTTTGATAGCAGTGATCGGAATTTTCCGTGGCCTGGGAATATTGAATGCCAACTACGTTGGAATCGATGATAATGGTATCTTGACTTGGTGGTGCTACATGTACACAATTATGGCTAATTCAATCTGGTGAGATTTGTGTCCTATAAATCCATCCATTAGCCATAATGTCAAGAGTTGCATGGAGTCTGTCAATAACCTATAAGTTTTCAATCTACATGGTATTTTTAGTGTCAATGGTGTCAATGTTAGTGTCAATGGTGTCAATAAGTGTTCAATGTACATGGTTTTGTTAGTGTCAATGGTGTCAGCGGTCTGAGATGATGTAGCTAAATTTAGGCCCTAAATTGTTGTTAGTTATCCGAGGTGGTGTCAAGCTTATCGTGTTGCGGTGTGTGAAAGAGGGATTTTTTGTCAGTTTGATGTGAAATAGCTCGTTCTCATGGAAGTAGTGTCAGCTACATGTTCACTTCATTGCAGGATGGCAGCCATTCCTGTTCTGGTTCCCCTCACATTTGACAGATTTGTGGCAGTTGTCTTTTCGCTACACTACAAGCGAATCATTAACACATTCACGGCAAAGATAATGGTAGCTCTAACTTGGATTCCGATTCTCATGCTGCTGATGTACGACTCTTTAACCTATGCCATGGGAACAACCGAGGTAATCTACATTTTCTCCTGTTCAGCTCGACAAAAACTTTCAGAGCTTTGAAATTCTACAATTCTCGGAAATTTTGGGTGGTAGCCATGTAAATTCTTAAATTACGAAGAAAGCTTGTTATTATCAAAAATGGATTACAAAGAAAATTCGTGATCCTTGCCTTGGAAAGTGATTAAATGTCTTAGGACATAAAATTGCAATTTTTCTGAACCCTAGCTCATGAATTAGTGAATTCCAGAAAAGGAGACTTGCTGGTTACATTTTTTTGAATAACTGCTGTCATTTTCAGATTGCATATCAGAAGAACTACCACAGATGTGTGATAGAGACCAACAGATCCTGGAAGCCGGTCATTTTTCTCATTACCCCGTTCCTCACCATCCTCGTGATGTATGTGGCGATCCTCTTCTTTGTCAAGAAAGCCGGGGCGGAAACCAAAAAGTTGCTGGTAAGACTCAACATTTTTTGGATAGTTGAAATATCTCGATGATGCTGTTTAGTTCTAGTTCTACGTTTCAAATTTAGTATTCACCTTGAAAGTATAATTATCTCTGAAACGCTCCACCTTGCAATAAGGTCCACCTTGCAATAAGGTCACGATAACTCGGTTCCACAAGTTCACATGCTAGCGTCTGTATGTGACGTTAATCGTGAATTATGACTACTGTATATTACATTCGAATACTTAGTCAAGTACTGAGGTACCCGTACTGTTATAGGTATTGATGTTTCACCGAAATACGGTCACAGAAATTGGTATATTTCACAGAAATGGTGCAGCTAATCTAGGGTACCTGCAATTCACCAGATAACTCCCAGAATATTTCAGATAATGTCTACCGCAATCATTGGAACTGGGCTTATTGCATACACGCCTGACACACTCCTCATCACTTTTAGGGTATGTTGAACTGAATTATTCATGGGTTGAACAGAATGATTGGGTATACAAAATTTTAATAAAAACAAAAGAAACTTTAAGAAAGCCCTTCTCGAATACTTTATCACACAACTAGAAAAGAAAATATTATTCTGATGTGAAGTTCCTGTGAACATTATCATTTCCTAACTTCAGGTTACAATGACCTATGAAGCAGCACAGATCACCACAGTGACACTCTACTACATGAACAGTATCTGGAACCCTATCATTTATTTCTGTACCAATAGATACACACGAAGAGACCTTGCAGGTATGATCACGGTTAATCAGGGCCTTGTCTTACATTTCATTCAGTTTGATGGTCGACTTTTTGGCCAACCGATCCTACTTCATGAAAACAGTACCTACTGGATGACCAGCCGACACCACTTTGTTTCTTGTTGACAGAATCGATTTTCTTTTCTTCATAGCTGCAGTCGAGAGAACGAAATCGATATTTTGGAGAGTGCAATAGTTAAGACTTCACGAACATCCCCAATATAAAGTGAGCATCATACTTTGAATATATTATACATGCCCTGCCCTTTATCCAGCCACTAAATTACTCAGCCACCAAGCTCGGGAGGAAGATTGTGAAATGTGTGTACGGCGAGGAAGGGTACATGAAGGGCCGTAGCTCCACAGCGGCGAGCGACTTGCCCTCTTCCTCTTACTCCGCAAAGGCTACGTACGAGGTGAGCGTTGCTAAGGGCAACGAGGACGGTCTTGTTCGTGTGGAATGATCGCTATGAGTGTGCGTCGCTCAGTCATACGAACATTTAAACTTGCGATACAGCTGTTAACTAGTGACTCATACTATTTGATGAAGGAATTATAATTAGTAGTTGAATGATGTGTTAATGAGTGATCGATGAAAAATTTGTTTGCGATCGATTAGGTAGTGATTACGCTCATTAAGTCATTTTTGATCGGAGGGATTTCGATTAAAGAGCTGTCCTTTGTTTAAGAAAGAACTGGCATGGATACGATAATGATTTCATTTCCTCAATTTTACTATGCAGATTGCTCGTTCATCGTTCTTTTCACGTTCAGTTTCTCGTAACTAAGAATGTGTGGACCATGATGAAGGAGAGCTGAATATACAATTCAAACGGTTATAAGCGTTCTAAACTTAAAGTTATACTTAGGATTTGTACACATTGTCCGTTGACTCACTATAAGTATACTGATATTGTCAGATTTTATCTGACCTCAGTTTCTCGCGCGCGGCGCGCGCGCCTTCATCGAAGGCCTGTTTCGGCCTTCGATGAAGGCGCGCTCGCGCGAGAAACAGGTCAGGTAACATCTGACAATACTGATATGAGTCGGCGACTATTGGATTTGGACCACTATGGCGGATCAGGAGGCTCACCTGGAATTTTATCTCTGAAAAATGGAATTTGACCCTTCTGCTCCGCACGTGGATCACAGGGCTCATCTTAGGTGAGCCTTCTGATCCACGTGGCGCTTCTCTGGGGTCAAGTCAAAATTCGATGATCACTCAAATCCAATTTGACCGGCCCAGGGAAGCGCAACGTGGATCAGAAGGGTCACCTAAGTGAACTCGGTGATCCACGTGTATGGATCAGGAGGGTCAAATTCTATTTTTCCGTGTGAACTCCAAGTCACATGAGTCACACTTTCGTCTTTCCCATGCATGCAATAATATTATGTATCCTTGTCAGATGTTACCTGACCTGTTTCTCGCGCGAGCGCGCCTTCATGTTTCGGCCTTCGATGAAGGCGCGCGCGCCGCGCGCGAGAAACTGAGGTCAGATAAAATCTGACAAATGTATCCAATTTACCAATTATCTCACCGAAGTTGGAGTGAGATAATTGCCAATTGGATACATAATATTATTGCGTGCATGAGACAGTGTGACTCTCACTCATGTGGCGGCGTGGCGCGCGCAAAACCGAATGCTTAATTGAGCAAAATAGGTCTGTCTCAAAACATTTGCATTGCATTTGCGCTCGCCACACGACTCCCACTCCCATTCCATTTCCAAAATGCGGCCGGTATGCTGTTCCGCCGTTCCGGCCACGCTGCATGACCCAAATACTCCGCGCAGCGTGCGCGGCGCGGATCCGTGGTTTTCACGACATCAGATCCTGATCATGATCACAGTGTAAAATGTAGCTACAAGTACATCCGAGGGAAAAACCCTACAAAGTGTGTATTAAGGGGCCGGCAACGTGTGCACGTGTGGTGCGCGCGACTCGAACGTGCTAGTGTGCTACTCGGATCGCGTGCGCCGCGCACATTGTACATGTTATCTGCTTATACACTTATCTCGAAAAGAAAACTAACAGCAAGCTAAAAAAAGTTGTCAGACTTTATCAGAATCTGACCTCTGTTTCTCTGCGCCGCGCGAGAAACAGTGGACACTGGAAGTGGACAGATGAGTATAATTAAGTATAACTATAACATCCGGCAAGTCAACAAGAAACTTGGTTAAATTTGTCTGGCGATGCAGATTGCAGATGCTAAACCGCTGATGCAAGTTTGCGTCGCAGTGCGCGCGAAAAGAAATTCTCGAAAGCGTCGCGTCTCTGGGTCTAACTCTAAGTCATCGTAGTACATAGTAACTCAATGATCGATCGACAAGGCCAAATTATTAAGTATTGCGCCGGAATAAGCTCAGTGCGCGGCAAAATCTACAATAGAATTAGAACCAGTACTTCAACAATACGTCAAATTCAATACAGTCAAGGGGCGTCGTAAAGCAAAGTTTGGCCTACGGTACTGCTACTAGTACTACAGCCTCCGCCTACGTAGTAGGCTAGTAGTAGTGCCTCCTAGCTCAGTATCTCCTAGCCTAGTAGTACCTCTAGATCTAGTCAACAAAGAAATAGAATTGTGGGAGAACGACATTGGACATGTCAACCAAAGTGTGTACGCCCGGTTTCTGTAAACCTATAAAGCCCGAGTAATGATATGAATAGTAAATGATAAAAACGGGTAAGTCAAGATAATGAAAAACATACCTGTGTTCACTAAAAATGAGCGTATCATTACCAACATAATCTTTAACTATTATATTTATAGCATTCGTTTTTCCACATCCTGCTGACCGATAGCGGACAAATAGTGCATGTGCATGATCGTTTTCTGTCTTGATATAGGCAATTCTCCTCAATAACAATTCTCCTCAATTTCGTTGCGACCGTTTGCATCTCTTCAGACCTATCTTAAATCCTTTCAGTAGCTTAAATCAAATTCGGATTATTGTGAAAGCCGGATTCAAAGTAGTCAGTATACCCATACACCAAACACCTCTATAGATAAGACTTTGGATTGAAGTTTATCCTGAACTCATCGTTATATATGCTTACAGTAGCAGCGAATGAATGAATAATAGTGCTCGACCTTTCCCTGAATAGACACAGAGAGAGCTTTGTTAAGAGCACCCATGAGCCGCAATGCGCCCATGTTCAATAACACACATCATGTAACCACGTCATATTAAGAAAAGAAGAAAGAGAGAGAGAGCGAGTGATTTATATGCTTCACGGTGGCTCAAATGCATCACGGAAATTATAGAATGAGTACCGGAATTCTTGTGATTAGCTATAAACCGAACACAATATGGTAAACGTGGCGTGATGCTCGGTTCATCCTAAACGAGAAAAGGTTATGAAACACGTGCTATATCGAGTATCCATGGTGATAGCTGCAGCGTGTGGCGCGCGCGGGGGTATTATTGACACACGTGTCCTCTCGATACACCCACGTATATAAATATAATATTGCAGCATCACACTCCTCAAACTTACACACGTTCCCCGATTCTATGTGGTGGGACGACACACTGCATCGCTGGGTGGACCAATCACAGTCCCGGGTCCCAATCACGTGATACTTAACGACCAATCAACGTTCAGTATCGCGAGGGTTGGAGGGACGTACTGCTTCAAATACTATATTTGTGATTAGCTCTGAATTTGCTCATATGAGCCTTCCCGCCGGTCAACGATAGCTTGTATAATACTCGCGGTGTGAGCTATACACACACACTTAGGACACCCATCAGCTAATTAGAATGTGATACTTCTGTCGAGAAATTCGCCATTTTTGTTACATTATTTTTTATTTCTGTGTTCGTGAAATTTATCCAGATACTTTTCCATTTGAGGAGTTTTATGCCACCCTTTCGAGCATGACGAATATGTTTTGGCGGCAAAATTTATCGCCAATGACCAGTGATCGACTTAACACCAGTTTTACTTAAGAAGAATAATTTAAAATGTGGTACAGCTCAGTATCGTTCTAGGGAAGGGTTTTAATTCACAATTTTGTTTCGGATCGAAATATTTCATGTTGTGGTCTGTCAATGTATTGCATCGATACAATAACACCCAGCTTTTGTTGTCACGGCCTTTCTCCTACATGAGAAACATTAACATAAATCTCTAGACTTAATGAACAGACTTTCGATAATTTCATTCATTCCACTTTATAATTCTTATATCGTTGAACATAAAGTGGTTAAGTGATGAAAGCCTGATTGTCCCCAATTATAGACATTGAGATGGTGATTCACTCATAAGGAAATCTAGTGGTTCATTGGTCAAGGCCTAGCTAATATCACCAATTTATTGAATAATATTTCAAGGCGTGCCCTCTAAATGTACGAATCGGCCATGAGTATTGAGTAGTGAGTACAATATGTTGGCTTAGCCAACTGTACTACTACTAGTTACCTAGTACAGTATAGTTACCTAGTACAGTTAAGACGACTTTCATTTCCTCTCAACTTTTGCATCTTATATTGGCCCCTACTCGATTAGGTAATACAAATACTCTGCACCGATTCCTGCCTACGCATTCGCATCTTTATTTCTTCGAAAAGACTTCGATATATAGTCGATAGCATACAACATAATGGTCAGGTTGCTATGTGGGGTTTCTATAGCGATAGACATCTGCGGCGTCACCTAGATTTTCTGAGAAATGAATAGGACCTAAACAAGTTGACTAATAGAATGACATATCTTAGTGCTGCGCATAACTGGAATAAAAAATGAATAAAAACCCCAGGTTGAGGTAGGTATATTAAAATTTATTCATATCGCAAACCTTTCATGTGGTTCTATTGGTCCAAATCTCATAGTGAAATATCAGTGGACTTATCAGTGGACTTATCAGTGGGCGTATATTATGGTCACTACGGATTTTCAATGAAAACTTACCATCTGACAGCTACTGCTAATTGAACCAATAAAAATCAGTACCCAGGGACTTACAAATAAAATCTATAATCATAGCTCTGGCCAAATCATTTGAATTCGATGAGGTCCTGGGGACGATTAATTCCGTAATACAAAGTTTCATTACCGTGTATCAAGTGTCTAGGGTGAAAGGCGAGGGGCCCGGCCACACTTTTCCGTGAGGCACTTCCACACAATATCATATAAGTGAGAAAGAGACTGTTTCAACTATAATCGAATAGGTAGTTTAAAGTAGCTGGCACTGTGAGATACCCATATAATAGAGCCGTGGGTAGTTTCATGGAACTCGGAAAGAAGTAGATAAATAGCATCATAGAACAAGGAACACAATATAAGAATATAGCACCGCACAGTTATAAGATGGCAATGATGGCAGAAAGATTTGTTCCTTTTCATGGATGGGAATTCCTAGAACATCCATATTCCAACCGAGTTGGAACTTGAATTAGCTCCTTATACTTTCCGAGTCTTATATTGTTTCGGCAGGTACAACTGTTCTAGAATCTAGGTTGCCATCATGAGACTTAGGCCTAGGGCGAATCTGGACACTCAGCTAATTGTATCAATTTCCCAGCTAACCTAGATTTCAAGTGATTCTAACTAGTCGTGACGTCACGCGTCACCTATGACGTCACGCAGCCAATTTTTCACTAGGTACCGATCGTTCATCGTTGCATTCTATTTCCATAGATCAGGTGAATATTTGTCGAAGCAATTGGCAGTAGGAGACCAATCCAACTCCTAGTCGCATGAAATATGGTGGGACCAATGTCTTCTCACATAGCTACAATATGATATTGATATTATCTCAAGATTTTTGACAGGTTTAAATATAATTCCAAAATGCATGCGGAGGTTTTATATTAGTGCATTGAACATTTTTATCGGTAATAACACCATATGATTATTAGTAGGATTTCGTGACTTGGGAACATTTGTTCCATATATCTTTTGTTACACACTCGTGGACATGATATGAGCCATCCAGGGACAAATCATTTTCTTGTATTTGACTATAGAAATTGTTGAACGCATGGATATAGTTTGGAACCTATCTTGAAGGGCCACTTTTTGTCCCCATTTGTAGTTTTTTCTCTAAATTCGGGGGCAAGACCGTATTATCATACTTTCTTTTTCATCAATATGTTGATCAACCGACCAAGTATGTTCTTGGCTGGTGACCATCATATATGGTTTTGGCGGCTGACCCTAAAAACACACACACACACACACACACA
>CAMPET010000417.1:7608-37613 GCA_946803715.1 Beroe ovata
TGTGTGTGTGTGTGTGTGTATGTGTGTGGGTGTGTGTGTTTTGAACAAGGAAGTTTATTCAGCGACCAACATGAGTGTCACGGAAGTATAAAAGTATTAACTTGATATACCTGCGTCAGGATAAACTTCACTTCGAGATGGAGAAGACATTTCCTCATTTCAAGTCATGCAATGCGTGGGAATTTCCTAGAATCGACCATGTCAAAAGTGAATGAAATTTGAAATCTGGGGTCGAATATTTGACATGATCTAGAAACTAGAGGTGACATAGAAACTAGAGGTGACATAGAAACTAGAGGTGACATAGGTTATTATGTGGAAAGTATACTAGTCCGGAACTATACAAATGAGAATACATCATCTGCGTGCATTTTCACACTGTCCCTACAGATCATTGGTACTGCAACTGTGCAATGGGCAGAATTATAACTAATTTCCTATCAAATAGGGAGCTCTAAAACCATTCTCAATAGATTTTTGGAGAGGAATGGAGAGGTAGGTAGCGTGAGTCTGGGCGTGCCCCCTGGGTAAACTGTAACGAGATTTACCGGTTTTCTGTTACAAAATGACGCGGAGGGTATCTATAATTGGAATCTTTTCACCGTATTATTCACGGATAGAGCTTCATCGGTCGTGATTTTCCTAGTGGAATATACTGAATCAATTATCTGAATAGATTAATTTAACAGGTATATGAAACTTATGAAATTTCAAATCCAGTGTGTGTGTGTCTGCTATGAGGAAAATTCAATTATCAGTGTTCGTTCCCAAGGGAATTGCTGTGTGATACATAGAACGACCTTCTAAACCTGATAACTGGGTCCATGGTCATTTCTCCTATCGAGGATCATTTAACAGTTTCCTTGCAAAAACACATCTATATGGATTCGTAAAAACACGTAAGTGGATTGTTCCTAAAGGAAGATTTCCCAGAATTTCCCAGCAAACACACAAGACTTTGTGCGATACTTCTACTATAGGTAAACTGTGTGTATTTGACGTTTATGATGACCGATAGTAAATCCAAGCGATATATTCTCAGTAACCATGGTAACACTGTAGGATACATCCAGAGATGCTGGGTAACAGAACTATCTGCTGATTTTCTGCTCACTCACTTATTTTCTCATGAAGTGCATGGCAAACCCGGTATAAATTAAAACATGCAATATCATATATTAGCATAATCTATCCCATCATCATTTGAATAACACCGATTTTACCACGGATTAATTAGTGGTATTTATCATGCAGACTGGCTCTGTGCCAGCAGATTATGTGAAATTGTCTGGTGGATCCACGTTCATCTAGGAGATTTGAAGAGTGGTTATCATCATGACAAAGCATACCAGAATACGATAAATTGAGATTGTAACACAGGTTCTAGATTATGTACCTACTGGCTATTGGAAAATTTGTCTATTATGTTCACAAATCTGTCTATTAGGTATGTACATACTGGCTCTGTGGGTAATCTATTGGCTCCGAATCAAAATTGAGGGCGTATCCTATGATCTAACCCTTACCCATACTCAATAGTGGTGATCCATACTCAATAGTCTAACCTATTATAGTCTACTATTCGTATAGCTCTTCTCTGTGGTAGTGTAGTAGGTTATACCCCAACAATTACACAACAATTACACAATAATTACTGAATAATTAGTGCTTCACTCAGAAGAGAGTGAACACTCAGTGTAGACACAGTGAAGATTATTGTCATTATCCACTGGAATAAAGTAATGTAATGAATAGTCCACGCCCTATTGTCAATACAGATTCAGACATATCACAGGAACCACTCTATTAGGAGACTCTATAGTGGCGGTCTCTAGATAAACAGAGCGGACCACGCCCAGGCTGGGGAATTTCTGTAAATCTAATCTGCATGATAAGAATTCTATCCCTTCCGTCTAGACGATGTATTATGAATGTGTGTGTTGAGAGATGTCCGAATCAAATCATGCATGGTCAGACAGTCGCCTATCACAGGACTGTTTGGAGGGAGGGACGCTATAACCACAGAATATTCAGTATATGAACATGTGGTTGCTAGGACAATATTGCTTGTTTCCATGGTTACGTCTTGGGAACTCCACTTTCTCAGTATTTATGTTTAATTCGAATAAAACTAATGTTCATGTAAAATAACGAAAGTATTTAGCAATGACAATATATTATGATAATCTACACTTCCAGAGTCCATATTATGCTAAACATTGATCGATGGTCACCATTCTCAACATACAGAGATCAGACAAGTCTCTGTTAACCATAATAATATCCTCTTATTTCGGTGTACTCGCACATTACAAGGCAGCACCGGCATTACCAGGCTTTACAGGCATTACAGGCATAACCAGGCATTACCAGCCTTGGTTTAAAATCAAATCCAGTTGAAGCAATTCGTCGTACCTACACGCTATCAAATCCACTTGAATTGGAGAAAAAACACGATGTAAAAGTGTAAAATCACTCTATCTTATATGCAAATTATCTGTTTGTTTTTGGCGCTCATATCGCCTAAAAACTGGGCCAGCTACAATATATATTGTACGCTATAATTCAGTAATATATAGGTACTCAGTATAATATATACGAAACATGAATGCAATATCAACTTTTTTATAATATGAAAACGTATATTCATGAACAAAACGTATACGTGTATAAAAATGATAACCTATCTGATGTTCATACTACTACACGTGGAATACACGTGACCACCAACATATCCAACAATCGTGCTCCCCGTCAATAGATTTCATTTATTTCTTCTCAAAAATCCACTGGTATTTAAACTAAAATCTGTCACTCACTGTTCTCAGCACCCATTCTAGCATTGTGATCAAAATAAGATAATACAGTGCATGCTGTGCAAGAAATAACGATAAAAATGATAAATGTGACCTAACGATACATATCAAAATATAAAAAGTACAGTGTAACCTAAACAAGTGCAAAACAGTCAGTGTACACGGCGTTTAACATAGCGTCCAACCACATCACTTTGAAATAGTCCAACTTATGAAATAGACACAGTACACACGCTCAGTGCACAGTGCATACACGCATATACGCATACACGCACACACACATACACACATACACGCATACATATGTTACCATTGTATCACCAACACAAGCAGTTTAATAACAAGCACTTCTCAGTACTAGTTACACTCAGTACGATTGGGCAGTTGCCAATGATTCGGCTACGCTGATGTCACTCAAACATACACAGTGTTACACACGTGCGAAACACACGTGCGAAAGTGTGATACACACTCACACACCTGTGTGTGATATAGTTGAGCACATGAATCACTTGACCGTGATCAGCTTCTCATACAAACATAAACCAGCAGCATAACTCCCCGTGTAACTTGGTCTTAGATCATTCTCAGATCGTGGGAATTATCATTGTACTAGCCACACACTGACAAACATGAGTCCGACTTATTATACCATATATGGAATAATGTGTCACGATTATATGACTTGATGGGACATGATATATCTCGAGGATGTTTTACATTAAGCATGCTTTCCGGCGGCATTTCGGACAGACTAAATTTGGTCAAATTGCCCGACACACTGACCACCTTCAGGAAAATTTCATGGGCACTTTTTCAAATGTTAAAACCACCAATACTGTATGTAATATTGGATTGTTAAACTTTGAAATTGTTCACAAGATATCATGGCAAATTTTATGTAACGGCGTGTAGCATTGTCACACTGTGATAAAATCACTGATAATTACCCGAGTTACCATGGCGACCACTTCACCACTGACACCATGGTTACCACTCTGTAACCATGGCAGTTGGTAATTGTTACTACCCAGTCACCATGGAAACGACGTATAGTCCCCCTGATTTGTCACGTAATCTAGTCAATATTCTATGTTATGATGCACGGGTAGTAAACAAATGTGTCGGCTTTGGTCTTCTCTTCCTATACTCTTATAGTCTTGTTGGTTGATCGTCTCCTGCAATAAAACAAGACATCAACCCCTGAGTCTTCGATATACGGACACAGTGTCCATGGATGTTTGGGAGACAATTCACGGAGACATCTCTGTAAAACTGATCACGTGGTAGTGGTCATGTGATCATTCCACTCAGTGAGATTACCTCCCCCCAATAATATGTTTTATAGCACAATAATATGTGAATGATATGTGAATACGGAGAGAGTATTCTCGCCGGAACAGACAATGGTACGTGACAAACGATAAATGGGGGCTGGGCGGGGGAGTGAAAATGGATGGGGCTTCACTTCAGATTCAGAGAAAGCATAATATTCAGAGAAAGCATAATATTAGGATTCTCCGCGTCTTGACTCACACCTCTTCGTTCTCTCTGTAAAAATAATGAATCTGACGATTTCGTCAAAACTGAAACCAAACGCTGCCAAGTCTCTTGTTCACTTGGCATTCATACCCTAAAACTGTGGTGTTAATTCAATCACTGTCGCTATAGTTGAATATTATTACACATTTTCCTGAGAGGGGAGATGTGATTTTTGCTGTTTCCATCACGAGAGTCAAATCTGGTGGAATCACTGTTTTCCGGAAATGGGGGGAGGTGGAGTGGGTTATGTTTAGTGGAGCTGGAGTGCGATGTGCGTTTCAGGGAACTAAAGATGGGGATGGATGAGTGAAAACATGATATCCCCACCTGCTTCACTTTATATTGAGCGGAGAATCTTGGCAAGTGCATTGAGACCGAGGAGGAATCCCTTATCCGGTCCCCTATACTTCTCTCCGTCACTGTCACACGTCTGATACTCGGCAAAATCGATTATCCTGATGTCGATCTGAAAAAGAGGAGGGGGTGAGGGGAGTGGAGAGGAGGTGGGCTGAGGGGGGTCAAGTAGGTCTGAAAATGTTCAGAGAAAAGTGTTTTTGGGCGGGGAATCAGTTTTGAATACTTCTGAACAGGTATTCTTCACTCCTATTATGATAGGAATATTTAGAATCAACATGTATGTATAAACTCTGGGTATTTCGATTATGTTATGGTTGAGTTTGCAGGGGACTGTTACTCGCTCTTCGTTGAGTACCTGAAATCTGAAATGGAATGAATTCGTTATCAAAGTCAGTAGGGGGATGGGGAGAGATAAGGATTAAAGCCGAAGGTACTTATCCAAGCCCTGAAACGAACATGAGCAAAACATGAGCAAACTCTCTGATGACAGATCTCTGGATGTGCTCAACTTACCTTGTGACCGGCAGTTACATCTGACTCATAGACAAGGAGGAGAGAGCAACAGTATAATCTGATATTCACTTGCTCAATGATCTGTAAAAAAGCAAAAGTCAAATCATCATTTTCAGGATATTATACAAGACATGGTGTAAAAAGAGAAAGCAGTTGAATACTGACGTTGATAATGTGATAAAGTTTCTGAAGTAGTGAGCTTATCTCGTCATACCGAGTCATTTTACCATCAGTGAAAAACATCCTGAGATAAACATTATTGGTACTGAGGATGTGAGTTCACTTTGCTAACCACAGATTGTGATGACTCATTTAGATAATATAGACTTTGAAGAGTGTCCATGATACCTGAAAGCATCTAAAAGTGTTTCGGCCGTGAGAGCTCTCCCTTGAAGCTTGTTCATCTTGAAACATTGGCCAGGTAATGATGAATTGTAGCTCTGGAAATGTTATACAGCATTAATAGAGACTTGCATTATGCACACCTAGTGATAGCTTCACGCATTGGGGGAAGGAAGTTGGCAAACCCACCCTGATGGCAGCCACTCTCAATCCAAGTTGGTGACTTGTGGTTGTGAGACTTCGGAGTTTTTTCCTTCCAATCTTGTCAGGATGCATTGTGTCACTGTATTGCCGAGTTCCCATTTTAAGATCCATAATACTAGGTTTCTTGAACTTTGATGTAACATCTTCTAAGACTATATATAGCCCTGATAAAGAAAAATATTGTCATGAAATGGGGCCACATCAATTGATCAATTGACTACTCAGATGATTATCAAATAATTACCTTTAGGCCTGCTTTTGAGTTTCTGCTCCAAGCATTTGGTCTCCCCATTCTTGATCTCCACCACTCCCTTATAATAAGGGATGTAACCAAGAAGTATATCAGGGAGAGTATTTGGTGCNTTTTTCAGAGATGAAATTCCGGGTGAGCCTTCTGATCCGCCATAGTGCTCCCTTCTACTGAGCGTATACTCACTGTAAGTGTATATCGCTAGCACTCACTGTGCTCCCTTCTACTCAGCTTATAGTTATACTCACTGTATATCGCTAGCACTCACTTTCAACTTCGCTCCCTTCTACTGAGCGCTTGCCGCTTACTCACTGTATATCGCTAGCACTCACTCCGCGAAAAATGTGCAAACGTTGCGCGCCCCTGTTCTACTCACTCTCAGTGAACTGAAAAGTCGTAGAATTAGAAAGGACCACGGAGACGCGCAGCCTTCGATGAAGGCGCGCGCGCCGCGCGCAGGAAACAGTGGACAGATAACATCCGGCAACTGCAAGAGTATTTGGGTCACGTAGCGCGCAACGTAGCTCAAATGCTCAGCTCCGCGCGTTACGACTAGGACTTTTCTTGTCGATCGATGATAGACCCTGTCGAGAATTTCGTTTCGCGCGCGCGCGGCGCAAACTTATTCTTCGCGGCTTGCATCAGCGGTCTGGCATCGCCCGACAATTCTTGTCGATCGATGATAGAGTAATGACGCTGTCGAGAATTTCGTTTCGCGCGCGCGCAAAAGTCTCGCCCGACAAGACTTTTCAGATCACCGAATAAATGAGGCTATAGTGTATAGGGGCGCGTCGCGCAACCAGCAACGTGTGCACATTTTGCGTCCGCGTCTGAGAATGAGTTTGCGCCGTGCGCGCGAATTTAAACGAAATTCTCGACAGGGTCTATTCACTATTATCGATTGATGCAACCCTACAACTACAAGTACAAGGGGCCACTGCACCGCACGCCTGCACAAGGTGAAGGTGTGCGCAGGCCCATTGTACTAGTACTACTAAGTACAAAATCTTTATCTAATGTTCTTTTTTAGGGTTTCTTTCAGTCAATCGGTCAGTGTTGTGCACACGTTGCGCGCCCCTGTTCTACTCAGTGAACTGAAAAGTCGTAGAAAGGGGCACAGGTATTAGGACTAATTAGGCGCGCGACCGATTTGGTCGCGCGCTAATCACTCATAAGGACTAACTTTTTTCCATTTTCTACGAGAAAAAGTGATGGCGCCATACGTAAAGTCCAAACATGTATAATAGCAGAACCACATAACACATTGTGCATTATACATTCAACTCATGTACTGAAAGCAAAATGACTTAACCGTGGCAATGCTGAGACAATCTAAAATCCCTTGGTTGAATCGCCGCTTTTAACAAATATTATGTAACCTCGATTGANCTGTGAATCAGTATCATGTGCAGTACGCCACAGTATTAGTTTTTTTGCAATCAATATTCTATGATTCAATACTGTCATTCGAATTTTCTGAACTTTCACAATTTCAGTCTGAGCTGAGTCATGTCACAAATTTGTTCTTATGCACTTCCAGTAATCCAATTCCATTATTTCTATTTTCAACTTTAAATTAAAGTTGAAAAAAAGTTTGATTTCTATCCATGGCCACCGGAATTTCAAACTGCAAACTTCAGGTAGCTAGAAGAAAAGGAATTAACAATAACATTTATTAAAAGTATTCTTCTTTCCTAGTGATAATGGGTAGTGGACACCTTAGCGAAAGGTGGTGTTTTTCAGTGGCTGAGATTGTTTGATGGAATTTTTTTTGAAAAGTGTGATGGTTTATACCATAAATTCTTATCTTATCTATCTTAAACTAGAACTACTTTAATACTTGCCGAGTAATATTTGTACTGTCCAGCTGTTTCTTGCGCGCGCCGCGCGCTAGACACAGTGGACAGATACTGACCTCTTTTTCACTACATTTTGGAAATTAATCCTGTCTTGGCTTTTGATTAGCAAATCAATTCGAAGGAGGGAGGGATCTTGAAATCCAAATCTTCTCTTAAAATCCCAATCTTCTCGCCATAGCATGGCAACCCCTGTTATTTTCCACAGTTGAGGTAGTATGTGGACATATTTTTTCATCCCTGCTATCTCTTCTCCAATGATTCAGAATTTCTGATATTCTGATAACGCACAGATGCAAGAAGTGAAACATGAACAGTCGTTGTAAGTGAGTTAAAAACATTTCAGTGTGACATACACCATCCTTAGTTCTGTAAATATTTATTGGTGATCAAATTTGCAATAATCTATCAAAAGTAAAAATTCAAGTTAATATAAGTTAAAATAAATAAGTATGAATTAGGAGAAAATTTCTGGTATTCCTCTGGTTGCGAACTCAGACAATTGAAACAGTGGTTAGTGTTTAATTGGAGACTAATTAAGGACTAACCACTGTTTCAATTGTCTGAGTTCGCAACCAGAGGAATACCAGAAATTTTCTTCTAATTCTAAGTAACTATGCCACTCTTGAAAATATCCCCTCTCCAAGTGTTAAATAAGTATGAAACGACAAATATTAGAAATTGCTATGAACAAAATATGGGCATGCGTATGCAAAAACCTTCTCCAATGCCTTTTTGTAAAACAAAAAAGGTGATTGGGGAGGGAAAAAATTGTGTGGTGGAATGATGAAAGCTTGAAATTCCGATATTCTACAATGGGAATTTACTGTTTGCTCAAATTAGGCTGTCTCAAATTGTAGCAGAATTGTCATTATATATTAATGATCATTTCCTAAGCAAGTGTCATGGAATATGGTATTCTGATTTCTGATAATAATTAATGCATCAGAAGATTGAACATTATAGACAGTGAGGCAAAGTCAATAGGATCAAATTCGAGTCATTATAATTAGTTGTTTTTTACCTATTCTGCTCAATCTGCATCTGGATTTCAAGAAAATCAGTTACCTAATCAACTATTATGTTCTGAATTACAATAATCTTATAACCTTATAAATGATATCAATGTTCCTTGCCCTGATTATTTGTCTTCATAGCGATGTTATGACATGGTCAGTCATGGAATTAAGCTTATTCAGAAACTTCATTTCAAGCCCTGTAAGATACTTGTTGTACAAAAGAGAACTCGATTAGTGAGGGAAACCCTGAGACATCCATGTTACCTAGAAAACTTACAGACTGCAGGACGTTTTGAAGACAAGATCGCTATCAAGACCAGACATGATGTGCATGAGGCAAACCTCAACATGATTTTGACTGAGCTGAGGAAGTACTTTGATGAAGTTAAACTTGTTGACACCATCACCCCGAACCATCTAGAATGGGCTGACATGTTTGTGTCAGCTGGAGGTGATGGTACTTATCTGAATGTAGCTAGTCAACTAGAGGGTGGAGAGATGTTGATTGGACTGAACACAGATCCTGATAGGTCTGTAGGACACTTGTGTGCTAGGAGTAGGTACTCTCACAGCCTCAAACATATCATNACTGATGGCAAGAAAATCATAGAGCAGAGAGCACAAATACCCAAATACAGCCATCACCGATGAGATGAAGTCATAAAAAGATAAAGCAAAGAAGTCCCCCGTTTAGTCTAGCAACACAACACAAACTATGCTACTATGCAATCATTACTGACGCAATCTTCACTGATTCTGATGGCAAGAAAATCATAGAGCAGAGAGCACAAATACAGCCGTCACCAGTGAGATGATTTGATGAAAAATTAAACACAAACTATGCTAATATGCAATCATCACTGATGCAATATTTACTGATATCAAGAAAATTATAGAACAGAGTCCACAAATGCATAATGCATATGTACACTGTATAGCCGTCACCGGTGAGATGGAATTAGAGCAGTTTAGTCCAACCGAAAGAAACATACTTAGCTAATACTCTAATTTTTACTAATCATGGTGCTATCTTCACTGATAGCAAGAAAATCATAGAGCAGAGAGCACAAATGCACAAACACAGCCGTCACCGGTTAGATAATTTGATGAGAAGTTAGAGCAGTTTAGTCTAACAACATGAAACTTACAAGGCAATTTGTGATGAGATGCAATCAAGATGATGCAAAGTATGTCACAGCAAGAAAATCATACTGCAGAGAGCAAAACTACTTATGCCACAATAACTGTTGAGGTGATGTGATAAAAAAACGTGGCTAATTTGGCCACAAACTTACTTACTGGTGGCCGATGAGATCTGGTAATACAAGCAACTGATGAAGCAAAGCAATGAGGTATGGAACAGTGATGAGTGGGTATTGGGCAAGTATCTTTCAAAATATCTGTTAGAATGTGTACAAAATAATGATGAAAACCTACCTAATCTGGGACTTGTGATGCTGTCTTCCTAATGAGTAGAATTGTAAATGGGCATCATAAACAAGAGTTTGTGAAACAGAGCTCAGTGTTGGCTATTCATTCCTCAGATTCCTGTTGCATTGCNAATATTTCAGCGACAATAATCGATAATACCGCCGCATCCGCGATATAAAATCGTTTTAAAAAAATCGATATTAAAACGATTTATAATCGTTTATACTCGCTTCTGCGCTATCAGAGAAACCAGGCGGATTTCCATGGTATTTACTAATTCTAAAGCGTTTATAAGCAGCTACAAAAGCGTCTTAAAGGTGCTTATAAACGACGCCAGTAGAAGCGTCTAGTTGTCGATTAATACCGATTTATTTTTTGAAGAATCGATTTTTTAGCGCGTATAGCGCTGAAGTGTCGATAGAAATCGTTTCACATCGTTATAAAATAGGTTTAAAAGTGAATCGAATATTTGGAATCGACAATAGATATTATTAAAGCGACGTGTGATACCTGCAGTTATAACCGCTTAAAAGTCGCTTTTAAATCGATTTTTTTTAAAAAATCGCAATAAAATCGACAACCCATCGATTAAAAGCAATTTAAAATAAACGCGTTTGAATCTCCCTTGCCAAGATTTGTTAGTAAATTGTAGTTTACATTTTATGTTTTAATCTCCACCCGTCTTCAGCTCAATGTCACTTGTTTTATCTCCAAGTTTCTAAAGTTCAACAACATGATAAAACACTTAATCTAACTACAAACATACTTGCAAACCTGTACATCTGACAGAAATTTTTGACCAAAAATTTATATCAAATAAGCGTGTGTCGTTTTTTATCGTTTTTTATTGTTTTTTTCAAAATGGCGTTAAAAGCGTTTTTTTGCCAAAATCGACCGTTCATAACAACTAGGTAAGGTTTCAATTGATCCCCGATTTGTCACGTTGTTGTTATATTGCTTCTGGTCTAGTAAGGTCTTGCTTTATGCCAGCCACAGTTAATATATCATGTATGGTCATTGGTCATTCCCCTCCGGCTGAGGCTAACCAAGCACCTAGTCCTTGAAATGACAAGAAGGAGATTATTGGAGCAAAAGGGCCTGGAAGGCGGAAATAAAATATGCTTCTGGCTATAATTGGATTCCGGAAATAGAGTTCCTATTCCATTGAACCTAAGGCAATTATCAACTTATCAACACTACTTATTACAATCAAATTTGAGATTCGGAATGTAGAAGAAAGTAGCCCCGAATCTATCCTAGCTGAGCTAGGCAAAGGCCCTCAGGGACTATCAAAGTCACTCAAACTCAAAGTACGGTAACATTTGTTGATTGAGCATCATCTGAGTTCTTTTCAGTGTTCATCAAGCAGTTTGAAGAAACCATACTGCTTTCAATCTTTGTTGAGTGCTTAATGTTCAGTGTTCTGTATTTGATGAATATATAACACATTTGAATTGGAGACATATATCATTGTTCATTGACGAATTCTTCAATATTTATCCAGAATGTCCAATATTGTTGAATCTATTGAAACTGGTACCAGAGCCGCTTTTGGTGAGCTCCTTTTTTTTTCCAAATGAACTGGTCAAACAGTTCTTACAAAATTTGACATCACAGCCAGTTAATCAGTACAAATCAAGTCACTTTCATCGTTCAAACTTGACTTTCTTGAAGCATGTGCATCCTTCCTGAACATCAACTTAGCTGACCATGAAGGGAATAAGATCTTCACCAAAGAGTCACTTGTTAACTGTGTCCTCTTGGCCATCAAGTCACACCTCCCTGCCACATGTTCTGAATGCTCTTTTAACTACAGGATCCCACTTGAGCCCGATACACCAACCCCATTCCACTGCTTCATGTGCTTTCAGGGCTCTCATAACTGTCAAATCCTGTCAGTCCTCGCAAATCCAAGCTGAGCCATGACAGCATCGCCAGCTTAGCCACAAACTCACGTGCCCCATCCCCAGCTCGCACTGAGGTGACTGCTGTCACCAATGCAACCACAGAACAGACCACCATCCCTGTTTCTGTCTGTGAAAAGTTCAGACATGGAAAATGCCAACATGGACGTAGAGGGAACAAAACCATTGATGGCAATACCTGTCCTGGAAGCCATCCAAAACGATGCCTCAAGTTTTGCCTCCTGTACCTATGTTCATCTGAAAGGAACCAAAAGAAAACTAGAGGAAACGCAGAGCCAACATGATAGGTCAGAAAACACCAGAACAGTTGCATCCAAACATGGGGAGCCTGCCGTTACACATTCTGACGCCTCTCGTGATGTCATGAGCCATTTTTAGAGCCGAAAAACGTTGTTCCACCCATGAACAACAACATGATCAAGCAACAGCAAGATCTCACATCTCTGCACTCCAATTACCGGCAGTTGATGCAGGTTCACATGCAGCCGCATTACCCTTACTCTCAGCCTCATCCTCCAGCTCCTCACATCACCGTCCCCCAAATCCAGCCTGTGCAGAATCCCCCAGTCCAACAACAGGTCCCTGCAATGACTTACATTCATCCATCATCCTGCTAAATATTCAGTCCCCTGTTTCCTCTTTTACTATTTTCCCCCTCCCTTTCCGTGTTGTATTTACTTTTCTCTTCTTTCCTGTCTGCCATCACCTCTTTTCCTCCCGCTCCACACTTATTTCTTTTTTCCCATTGTTGGTAANTTTTTTAGAGCTGAAAAACGTTGTTCTACTGATGAACAACAATATGATCAAGCAACAGCAAGATCTCGCATCTCTGCACTCCAATTACCGGCAGTTGATGCAGGTTCACATGCAGCCGCATTACCCTTACCCTCAGCCTCATCCTCCAGCTCCTCACATCACCGTCCCCCAAATCCAGCCTGTGCAGAATCCCCCAGTCCAACAACAGGTCCCTGCAATGACTTACATTCATCCATCATCCTGCTAAATATTCAGTCCATGGTCCCTAGTGCATCCGGAAATTCTAGATGGAAAGTCCCCTACCTGAAAGACTATGTTCACGAAGAAGCCCAAAGAGCACACTCCATACCTTTCTTGGCTCTTACTGAAACATGGTTGAAGTCGTACATTTCCGATGCACAACTACATATACCGGGGTATGAAATATCCCGTTGTGACAGGAAAATCGTGTAGGCGGAGGTGTCCTTCTCTACTCCCACTCATCCATCCCGGTCAGTGAACAAACTCGGTTTGATGACGGCATATGTCAAGCCGTCTTCTGCCATTTCGACACAATCAAAATGGGTATGATCACAGTCTACAGAACTCCCAACGAGCCACTTTGTAGTTTTTCTTCAGTCATGAAATTCGCAGAACAGCAAATATGTATGCTTATTAAAGACGCATCAAACGAAATCTGCTTATTAGGGGATTTTAACTTCCCTGATGTAGACTGGAACTAAGCAACCGTCATTCCTGGAGGAACCATCGATGATAAGAGGTGGTGAAGTACCTTGAAGACAATAACATCCTCAGTTCCAAGCCACACGGCTTCAGATCTGGTAAGAGCTGCCTCACCCAGATGTCAGGTCACTTTGATGAAATAATGGAAAACCCCACACTGGGTAGAGATACTGATGCCATTTATTTAGACTATGCCAAAGCCTTCGACAAAGTAGACCACCAACTTCTTCTCAAAAAACTGGAAAGGTATGGATTGAGTCAGCAGTTCATAGAGTGGATCAAATCCTTCCTTTCAGACCGGCCTCAGTGTGTGGTTTTGAATGGAGTCCAGTCATTTCTAACTGCCATCATCAGCGGTGTGCCACAAGGCACTGTCCTTGGCCCTATTCTCTTCATCAATGACCTCCAAACTGGTATCAAGAATTTTAATATCAGTTTCTTTGCTGATGATACCTGTGTATCGAAGCAAATATCATCAGAAAAAGATGTTGAGTTGCTACAAGAAGACCTAAACTATGTCATGCAATGGTCAAAAGCAAACAACATGATGCTTCACGAAGACAAATTTGAGCTCATCATCCACAAGTACCAGCCAAAGTCAGCTATTCACGAGCTACCCTTCACACCAGAGGTCATGTCCTTCACTATCTCAACTGGTGAACTCATCACTCCGGTAGATCATCTCAGAGACTTGGGAGTAACTGTCACTTCATCACTCTCATGGCGCCCTCATATCAGCGCTATTGTACAGCGGAGCCGTTCTATTACATCATGGGTCCTCAGTGCCTTCAAAGCAAGAGATTCTACCACCATGATCACTCTCTATAAATCACTGGTGCGTTGTCACTTAGAATACTGCTGCCCAGTGTGGCATCCATCAGCGATCCAGGATATTAAGCTGATTGAAGGGGTGCAGCGAACATTCACCTCCAAGATCCAGGGTTTGTTCCATCTTGACTACTGGCAACGACTTAAGTTCCTTGGTCTCATGTTACTTCAACGCAGGCGTGAGAGATACACCATAATCCAAATGTGGAAAATTCTCCATGGCCACTGTCAGAATGATGTCATAGTTCAGTTCTCAGCACCATCCTGCCAAGGCATTAAAGCTAAGATTCCAGGTCTCACAAGGCACAGCAGTCAGCACAATCAGTCTCTGTATGACTCATCTTTTGCTGTGATCGGCCCGAAATTATGGAACTGCCTACCTAACAATTTGCCACCAATAGCGGACCTGGACCAGTTTAAGCACAAACTAACAGAATTTTTGCTAACATTCCCAGACAATCCGCCGACTGGCGACTACATAGCAGTGAACAACAACTCGCTGCTAGAATGGTGTATGAACAGAGCAGAGGCTAATCTGCAAGGGCAGTCGCAGACAACCAATGTGACAAATAATATAATAAATATGACGAATTACATTGCCTGGCTGGCGTTACATTGGCTACCTTAGCAGTGTATCACAGGAGGCTGAACTGGAGCGCTCCCCATTTTATTGTTGTCGATTAGAGGGCTCATAAAAGGTGTAGTACAATGCCTTTAGCTACCTCTGGATATCCAAGTATGGGAAACGCCCATTCATCGGTTGTAATACTAATAGTTGGCAATCAAGTCAATAGCACCGCAAATAAATATGTTATGTGTAAATATGTTTTCACAATAAATCACGTCCACTCTTAATAGGTTCATAATGCAACATTGTCCCCTCTGTGCTGTTGACTAAATGGGGAAGGCCTGTGTGTACATGCACATCAATGGAAAAAGCCACCTCAAGAAGGAAAAGAAACAAACGGAATCAGGAGGCAATGAGACACTTCTAGAAGGACTGCGAATGTTTGAATCATTTGCACAATCTCCGCTCTTGCTACCAGTAGCAGGACAGAAAGAAAAAATAACAAGAAGCAATATCAGATAAAGAACTTGTCAGCAAAGTGCATAACCCAGATGTGTGGGACCTGGTTGAGGCTTTACCGCAATTAACCCTCAACAACGAAGGGGAAGCGGTGGCTGCAACATCTGTGGACTGGAAAAAACGGAACAAACTCCTCATCAGCTATCGTAATGCTCTCTTTACTGTGAATGAAAGATTAGCACGATCCCTCATTGCAAATTTGCGCTCTGTAATTTCGTGAGTAAAGAATCGGTAGAGACTCACCAGAATGGCATGGCACATATCCGTTTATTTGCGAAAGCAATGAGGAGCGCAAAATTAGTAGGAACAAACACAGACACATTAGCAAAGGAACATGCACCATGAGAACTCCATGCAACTGCCATGGCAGAAGTACATGAAAAGGCCAATGATCAATGATGTAGTGAGTGTTGTGGCATTAGCATCTTGCTATGGTTTGGGTGCATAGGGGGCAAGCCAACATTCTCAAATATCAACTATAAATATGGGCGGTATTCAATCTAAATTTCAATCAAATATTTTTATATGGTAACATAAATCTGCTTTACTACTCAATAATTACATTAAGGTCAACGCACGTTCTTCTCTTCCTTGAGTTTCAATCTTGTGTCTACATTACGAGACGAATTATATCCAAATAATTTAGTGGTACCAATTTATGGTAACTCACAATAATTTCTGTAGTGTATAATATTATGTAAGTACTAACATGTCATTTAAACTCGCAGCAAGCTCCATGGCTGATGACAGAGACGCACTCCCCCATGCTCCTCCTCCTTATCAGGGTGGCCCAGGTATTCACGCGGGCTGTAGGAATCTACAACCCTTCAAACATGGCTCGGACCTGATGATCTTTTTCCAGCCGTTTCACTTGCACTGCCGTGCTCTCAGAGTACCTGATGACGCATCTCTGAGAGGAATATCTCGTCAGGAATCTGGACTTCCGGGAAGTGGTGGACATACTGAAGAAAGCAGAATGATACCACGCTAATAACACAGAAAAACACATCACGGAAATGGCAGCCAGAAAGAGACTCTTTTGTGAACTTATCCAGAATGGCCGAGATGGCATATCCAGGCGCTGACAACGCACATGTAAGAGAAGCTAATCTACGGCAGAACTTCCTGTCTAACATTAATCACCCTCTTATGTCTGCACGACATCCAGAGATGACAATAGATCAACTGCTTGATCTAGCAGTCCTACTGGAAAGCTGCTATGAAGCGACTAAAGTGCCCGCATATCAAGTAAATGTTATCAGTAATGAGGATAAAGATGGTGCTGAGACTCGGGTATCCAATCTGGCTAATATTGTGGAACAGATGGCAGTTAACCAAATTCAACAATCGAGCTCAAATCAGCAGTACCAGCACAATGGAAACATGGCTCCTCACGGACCGAACAATCAACAACAGAATGAACGACCCAGATTCTCAAGACCATGGCAGCCAACTAGAATGAAGTATGAGAATAACCATTATTATAACCATTACAATGGATCTTGCAACTCAAGAAGAGATGGTCTGAGGAGAGATGGTTCCACCTCATCTCGCCAATCATGACTACAGAAACGAGGGAACTATCGTAACAAACAATATAACTATCGAAATCAGAGAAATGACAAGCCTAGGAATCATCCAGCAACACCTACCAATACATGTGATAGAAGAGACCGGTACAACCCCCAGAGGAAGTCAACCAAATGAGAAATTTTCGGAACAACCAGTGGAACCATCGACCACCATGTTAGATAGATTGCCATTCATTAGTGTAACAGTAGCTATTCGGCAGAAATAACTACTCTCTCATTTCGTCATATTACAGTGACGTAAATCCTAAAATTCTGAAATTTTGAGTCGGCAAGGGAGATTCAAACGCGTTTATTTTAAATCGCTTATAATCGATGGGTTGTCGATTTTATTGCGATTTTTTAAAAAAAATCGATTTAAAAGCGACTTTTAAGCGGTTATAACTGCAGGTATCGCACGTCGCTTTAATAATATCTATTGTCGATTCCAAATATTCGATTCACTTTTAAACCGATTTTATAACGATGTGAAACGATTTCTATCGACACTTTAGCGCTATACNCAGGCGAGGCGAGCGTTGATGACGTATTACCACGGAGTGCACCTGCTTGCCTCGGAGGAGTGTTCAGCGAGACGCGACTACCCGCGTCACGGTTCTAAGGACTGTTGTTAAACACTTATCGAGAAAACTCTAATTAACGCCTTTAAATATTCAAGCGTTGAGATAAAAATTACTCTTTATGCTCGTGACTTTCGGTTCTCGACAAATTTTCAGTCTTTCAGAATAAGCTGAACTTTAAACTATCTTGGTGAGATAAATCAAGTAACTTGGGTCTTTGAAATTTCAACGTACTTTTCAGAGAACACTATTTCTGATATCCTTTTGTCAAATTGAATATTACTATTTAGTTTGATTACATCTGTATCTATATTCGTTCACTACTGAACCGAATCGAATAGTGCTTCTTGAAATTAACACGAATTGAAATACTTCAATCCAGCATAATTTCAATTGGAGCCTGGCACTGGAAACGCCTGGCACTGAAAATGCAGACGCGTTCAAGAAAGAGATCATTGACATGGTCTCACCTCCAAGAACCTCATCAGCACATAACAGTGGCTTAATAGAAGGTCTGGAAAACTTGAGGATTACACCCAAGTTTCCCAAATTTGAAAAAGGTGACAGTTTCGTTCGATACTGTGATAAATTCCAGGAGTATGTGTTACTTACCAACCAGACTCACCAGAATTTATACCTGTATTTTCTACAAAACGTAGATGACGAAACATACGCCAAATTGAAATTGGTAACATTAACTGACGCTCAAAAACGTGAGGCGAACAGTTTTTGTCAGGTCTATAAACAGGCCATTTACGGTGAGCAACGAATACAGTTGGTTAATGAGGTTAGAGATTGCCTACAACAAGAGCAAGACTCTATCTCAGATTACGCTTACAAACTAAGCGAAAAAGCCAACATTGCTTATACCGATCCTTTGATGGCCGAGCAAGACTGCTTGATGACATTTTTGCGTGGTGTCAAAAATGTCAACATCAAACGAAAATTAAATGAGTGCCGCACCTTAGATAACTTTGAGGAAGCTGTCGCTTATGCAAAGCAACTAGAACTGGTTGAAAAACGGTTTGATCAGTCAGACAACTACCTGTCTGCCAAACCAATCCTAAAGGAAGCAGCTGTAACATTCGCTGATAACACAGCAAATACAGCCGACAAGGATCGAGTACGCGATTCGTCGTCATCCTTCCGCTCTAGAGCTAGATCACAAACTCCCTATTACAGTGGGCGAAACGAATCTAGATCCAGATCCCAATCTCCATATAACAATGAGAGAAACTATGGCTATGACCAGCCTAGGGATAGATCTTATTCTCCATATAACAATGGGCGAAATTTTGATCGCAGGTTTAGGCCGAGATCACAATCTCCACATAACAGTGGAAGAAATTATGATCGACGATTTAGACCAAGATCTCAATCCCCATACAACAATGGGCAGAATTTTGATCGCCAATTTCGGCCGCGATCTCAATCTCCATATAACAATGGACAGAATTTTTCGAGACCACGATTCCAAAACAGGAACCAGAGGTCACGAACTCCGAATACCTGGAGAAACAATTCCCAGAGAAACCGCGAAATGCGCAGATGCTACACGTGCAACAAAACGGGGCACATTAGCATCAATTGTTGGCATAATCCTAATGGTAGGAACTTTCGACAATCCCAAAACCGGGATCAATCCCAAAACAGGGATCAAGGTCGAACGAACAATACCACGACTGGTAATAACCACCAGCCTATAAACTAACAAATGGTTGTAATCAGTCATATAGCAAAAATAACATTTTGTATAATGATAATCGTTTGCAACCAGATGTTTCCCTTACTAATCAAGTGATCCTAAACGGATACTGTCATGGTAGAGCTAGCAATATCCTGCTAGACACAGGAGCATCAGTCTCCTTGGTCTCTATCAGATTAGTAGATATTTTGAATCTCAATGACTCTATTGAGCCTACTAGCACGCTCATTACTGGGCTTGGCAATAAAATAATTCCGATGAGGGGACAGATAACACTGTCTTTAACTCTAGGGAAATTAACCAAAAAACACATTTTTATCGTGTCTGATAACATAGACTGCGAATTTCTAATGGGCATGGACCTCATTAAGAAATATGAAATGTGTATTAATGTCAATAACAAAACCGTTATTTTGCCGAACAAAGTTATCGTTCCTTTTATTAGCAAGCCTGTTACTATTCAAAAACGAATGAAAATCAGATGTAACAATACAGTTACTATCCCGGGTAATACTGCCCTTTACTTGCAAGGCAAGATTCCCATCAAAAACGCGAAGGCGAATTTTGAAGGCTTGATTGAGCCGTATTACAAGCTTACTAACAACTTAGGGCTTGTAGTAACAGGATCATTATCGTATTCAAAACTGAATATAGTGCCAGTGCACTGCATTAATCCCTTTCCTTGGGATATTACTGTCCACAAGAATCAACTTATTGCATTTATTGAACCTTATGAAAAACTTCATAACGTCGAAAAGGTGCATAAAGTTACGAGTTCCAAGCATCATTACGATGCATCTATTGACATTCCCCGACTAACTTCGGCGGAATCGGTAGAGGTAACTCGTGAAAAGGGAAAATGGAAGGATCCTGATGAACTCATCCGACAACTACGGATAGAGGACATCAATATATCCGACGAGAGCAAATCTAAACTGAAATCATTGATTAAGGAATTTAGTCATTGTTTTTCACGTGATAGATTTGATCTGGGTACGGCTTCGTTTTATGAAGCGCGATTACATCTAAAACCGGATTATCGTCCAAAATGGATACCCAGTAGAGATCCGTCGCTCAAAACGGAGCGATATATGGATTTTGAAATTGAAAATTTGGAAAGAACTGGCCAAATAGAATATTGTCCCTATAGTTTATGGAACAATATAATATTTGCAGTGGAAAAAGGGAATAAAAACGTTAAAACTAACGTTAATAAATCTGTAGATAACACTACAGGTAGTTCTATGCGATTTGTAGTTGACGCGCGATCTATTAACTCTGAAATAATTAGAGATCACCATAGTTTGCCAAAAATAAATACCATTTTTGACAAAATCACCGACTGCAGGTACTGGTCAAGTTTTGACCTGACTTCCAGCTTCACTCAGGTCGGCCTTGAGAAGGCGAGCCGCCACATCACGGCCTTCACTTACAAGGGACGTCAGTACCAGTGGAAGAAAATGATACAGGGAGCGTGCAACTCATCCTCCGAATTTAGCAGAATGATAGGTCAACTATTCTCGAAGGTACCCTTTAATAACTTATTGTGTTACATCGATGACATTCTGCTTTCCTCCAATACGGAGGAAGAACACTTAAAACGTTTAAGATTTATCCTTCAAAGACTTGAATGGGGAAATCTTAAACTAGGCACAAAAAAGACTCATTTGTTTGCCAATTCGGTGTTATTTTGTGGCTTTCGTTTATCATCTAAAGGCTTAGAAATAGATGCTGATAAGGTGAAGGCCATTACCGACCTTCCCTCACCTAAAAATGTTAAACAAGTCCAAAAGTTTCTTGGTATGATTAACTATAACCGGAATTTCATACCCCAATTTGCTGCCAAAGCGTCACCTCTTTATTGACTATTGAGGAAAGACGTTAAATTTAATTGGGATGACACTTGTCAGGAGAGCTTCAATAACCTGAAGAATGCGTTAACTACTGCTCCAATACTGGGGTTTGTAGATTACGACGACAAGTATGAATCTTTGGAAGTCATCTGTGATAGCAGTAAATTAGGACACGGTGCAGTACTTACCCAATTTGACGGTACACAACGACGAATAATTTCATATTTCAGTCAAAGTGTTCCTAAACACCACCAAAAACTTGGTGCCACTAAATTAGAGACATTAGGTCTCCTAGCTGCATTAAAGCACTGGCGTGTATATTTACACGCCACTAAATTTAAAGTTTTGACCGACTGCAAAGCCTTATTAAATATAGAAACCATCTTTAATAAGGAAGGCAGTTACATGCAGCGGAGAGTCAGTGAATTAGCAGGTTACAATTTCACTATTCACCACGTCTCAGGTGATTCTGAAGAGATTCAAATTGCTGACTATCTGAGTAGATATGGCCCTTTTAAAACAAAAACGGCCAATATTTCTACGCAGACTGGTGACAATTTGAATTTCCCAGTTGACAAATTACCTTGTCAACAGACAAATGAAAATAAAATTGATCTTGTGACACCTGCTAAATATTCATCAGATCAGGAAACTGAGTCAGACACCGCAATTACCTCCGAAGAGTTCGATGTCAGTAGCCTGAAACGAGTTTTGGTACAAAACAGTGCAGATACTGACCTGAAAACCCCTATTACAAGGGACCGAATACGCGATGAATATAAAAATGACAAAACTTTACTAGAAGTAATAGAGTGGATTAAGAAGGGCAAATGTCCCGAGAAATTACATTCTCGGAATTGCCACGAAGAACTGTATCATTACTGGAAAAACTTTCAGTTTTTGTCCTACAAGGACGGTATTCTCTACATTACTCGTAGGGATAACGATTCCAAGTCGGACAAAATTAATGTTATAGTTCTACCGTATACTCTAATTCAATGTGTCTTGTATAACTACCATGACACATTGTCTAACTGTCACTCAGGTACTGAAAACTCATTATCTCAGTGTCAAAAAACCTATTACTTCTATAAAATGAAAAAGGAATTCAAACTTTGGATCGAGGCTTGTGAGACTTGTTGTACCACAAAGCCTCCGCAAGCATACGGCAAAGCTCCTATGAAACCCATAATTTATAGTCATTTTAATCAAGGTATCTGCATAGATCACCTTGAAGTTACGAAGACTCCGAATACACGGAGAACGGTGGCGTTACTTGTCATTACCGACATATTTACTTCGTACCTGGCATGCATACCAGTTCGCAGTATGACTACCGAGGCTACCATAAAAGCCATTGTTGAATTTTGGATTCTTAGGTTTGGTGTGCCTCGCGCTATCCATCATGATTTAGCCCAGAATTTTACTAGCAAACTGTTCACCACAGTTCTGAAACTCTTTGGTATTGAGGATAAACCTGGTACTAGCTTTCATTCTCAAACCCAAGGCAAGGTTGAACGGCAAAACCGTCGACTTAACACTTGTTTTAGAGCTTGCTTGACTAGTAACCAGTTCAAGGATTATGATTTATATGCTAAATACATAGTATTCGCTCTTAATGCACTAAAGTCATCCAAAACGGGATACAGCGCAAATTTCCTTGTGTTTGGTCGAGAGCTTACAATGCCTCGTGACTTATTCGTTACTAACGATAATAGGCTTGAGGACCTGCGAGTTAATGACGTAACTACGCCGGTTCAGACTCCTGCCTATGATCTGTACGCCAAAGTGCGTGGTATTACCCGCAGAGCCTTGGATCACACCAAGAGAGCTGCGCAATACCAATGTAATCAATACAATCGCCACGTGAAGGATGTCTCTTTCAAGGTGGGAGATTTATGTTTTTTACTGTACAACACGCCTGAGCATAAGTATTCCAAGAAATGGTCAGGTCCTTATAGAGTCATTGAAAAAATCAGCGATCATAATTATATTATCGATCTTAATGGCACGAATAAAATTGTAAATATTTCAAAACTGAAACTTTACAAGGCTAATAAATACTCAAAAATCCCTATAACGGGGGATTCTGAGCCGCAAAGTAAATCAAAAGCTACAGCAGGTGAAGATAAGCCTGCTAGAAGGTCAAAGAGATCGAGCTCAAGCTCGGATGACAGTATCGAAATTACTTTCGTTAAACGTCCAACTCCTGTGAGTAGTCCTGCTATTACCGGCATAACTACTCCGAGTACTTCTGAGACACAACAAAGTGATAATCGTCAACGTCATAACCGATCGCCTTCACCCTCTCGACTGACTGGACCTCATAGTCCTGAGAGATTCGAGACTCCAAGATCATCTCCTAGGAGCTCCAGATCGCGACAATCATCCAATAACATGGATGATGGCGAAGCTGCTGGTCCAAGCAGCAGGGAGAATACCACTCCAACACGGTCAATATCGCTACCTGACATAGACAGGTACGCCATCGGAAAAGGGCGTGGCTATGAGCCGCCCGTGGTGGCTAGAGACCTTTCGAGATCTACGGGCATCGGAGACGATCTCAACGTAGATCCTGAGCCGAGGTATAACCTCAGGCCCAGAAAAAAGAAGTCTCCATTGAAGAGTCTAACTAAAAAACTTAGAAAACGCTAAGTTAACTATAGTTTGTTTGAAGTTTTGAAAAAGGTTTTGGCTAAAAAGCTTAGATAACACTAAGTATTTTTACTTTTTCAAACTCATAACGCTAGGTAGTTATCTATACCCTAGTTCCTTGTCCCACTATTATTCTACTAACTCTCGTCTATGTCGCTGTTTTTCAATGTCATTACTGAGTTGTCTATGTTTTGATTCCGGACAGAAACATAGGATCAACTGGTTTTGTCACGTAAAGACTTATCTGACATAACTTAGCGCAGTACTTTTCAGAGTTAAAGGTGGAAATTATTTATAGAATGGTATCTACAGTTATCACTTGGTTGTGGGTACTGACAGCAGTCCATGGAATGACAACTACGTCACGCACTTGGGACAAGGGAGCTTCTGAAGACCTAGTAGCCACCCTAGTAGGTGTAAAAGCCGAAAAAATAGGTATGCTATCAATTACCGATAAAACTGCCCTCCTAAGTGTTTTTGTCAAAATTCCTAATATTACACAGGCCTCCTTACCAACCAATACTGATTGGTCAGTGCTTAACAAGTGTAAAATTAGTAAAAAATCGTCTGAGACTAAAACTAGTATCATACGTCAATCCATGGTCCTAAAACTAGAAATCGATGGAAAATTTGTGCGATCATGCAAGGAACTCGTTTCATTTCAGAAACGAAGAGTTGCTGATTTCATAAATTCGAGACTCGAAATCTTACGGCCGTATGTCCTTCCTTTAAAACCAAAGAAAGACAATCGCCGTGAGAAACGGTCAATTTTGGCAGCACTTGGAGTAGGAGGAAGTATTTTAGGTCTGGCCCTAGGAGCCGTTTCCGAATATCAAATACATAAAATCAATACGCATCTTGACGAGTACAAGTATGCCATTGATGATATTCGGAGGCAAATCCAGACACAACAGTCTGAGATAGTTGCCATAAAGGAGAATTTAATCAGTTTAGCTAATAACATAGCTCAGGAAACCTCCAATTTCTTGGAGGAACTATCGTGCAATCAGTATTTCAACTTATTGCAGACGAGATTAAATAATCGATTCTGGCATTACAGCCACGCAATCGACAATCTCCTATCTGGGGGGCTCAATGGCCTGTCGTCAATTAACTTGACTCCTAAACTTATGGATCCAAGAATGATCAAAAACGTGATCAATCAGCATTCTGAATTAAAAATGACTATTTTTCAGGATCATCCTTTCTTGCTGTATTCCATGGCAAAAATGACTCTTGTTGAAATTGACAATGATTTCAGCTTGGCTCATTTTGTTCTGGACATACCTTTAATTTACAAGAAAGATAGCTATTTCAACTTGTTTAGAACCAACCAAGTTGGAACGCTAATTAATAATAACACGTGCAATTACTTTCACTTGCCTAAATATGTCTATGAACATAACAACATGTTCTACGACATAGACCTAGAAGATTGCGTACAGAACAATGCGTTATATGTGTGTAATCACATGGTCGAGGTTCAGAAACATGAATCTTGTCTACAACGTAACAAAATTGACTGTCCATATTCCAGTAACACTTGTAACAATTACTATGCTTACAGTGTCTCTGCTATTGGAGTGTTGGTGCGGAATAACATTCGCAGGAACACTTATTCTATCAATAGCACAGGTTGGACTTCTATAGTCAAATTTACTAAGTCAAGAACTGCATATATTCCATGGAATAACGTTCATGCGATACAAATTGGGGAGACGCAGTTAATTTCACCCTTAGAAATGCTAACTCCTCTCTATCCGGCAAACTACTCCATAGATTTTCCCATCTATAATACCATAGACGCGGATGAGATCTCGCGAGTATTCCGAGAAATTTGTGACCGGTTTAATACCTCTTTGAATAACGTCATAGAGCCAGTATTTCTTCAGCCCTTCAATACGGAGGGGGAATCATACTCTATATGGCTAATTGGGTTAACGGCAGCTGTAGCCGTGCTCTTCCTCATAGAGTTTTGGTACCTGATTAATAACCTAATTAGGCGCTGTAAACTTAAAAGGTATAATTCAATGTATGTTGAGCCGACTCATACTTTATCGGAACAACAGAGACGATTTTCCTCCTGAATAGCACCTGCATATACTCACTTTTAAACACTTTCCATTACAGGAAATATGTTCAAATGAGTTTCATACTTACTGATTATTCAAATAAGTACCCGGTGCATCAGGATAAGTGAATAATCACATTACGGTGAATTTCCAGGACAAAAACCTGCCCTGCATCCCTCATTATCTCCTAGCTTATCTTTAATTAGCCCCGCTCCTAGATTAACACCTAAAAATCACACGGGATTCGCTCGAATACCCGAGAGTTATACATTCTTATTAAAGAGGGACGGACATTACAGTACCGCTTCTCTTTGTTTCGGAACAAATAACTTTGACCAGTCCACCTCTCCTCAATTGTTAATATTTCGACAGTCAAAATCTGCACCCTTTTACCTAGTTTGACCCTTTCCATTTACTTATCCCTACCTCATTTCTTAGTTCACTGCCTCGCATTTGTTTCTGTATTTTACAAAATTATATAATTCTTTCACCCGACTACCACATCTACCCCTAACCCTTTTATTTTTCCTCCTATGATTTAGTATCTATTTCAACCTCACTTTCAATATGGAAAAGAATTTGGACACTGAGGTTTGGGCGGAGGATGAGGTGAGTCAAGAGTTAGAGAATATTCTACTCCTTAGCTCTAATAGCATGGATAACGCCATGCTACTAGACAACGATATGGATACTCAGCTCCACATCGTTGAGTCGTGTGAAAATTTGTTAGATAACCCTAATAATTCTTCTCATAAACCTACAGTTGCCACACATACTGACAATAACATGTCAAATACTGTTGACAACTCCGCTTTCATGCATAATACCATGCATATTTATGAGGGTAATACAGCCCTCGACTGTTTTCCTTCTGATAAGGAAAGCGAACTTTTCAAGATAACGGATGACAAAACCGTCTCTAATCCCCCCAATGAAAAACTTCACAATACAGTGAACTTTCATTCTCAGGTGGTAGCCCAGAAGAACATCTTGGGACGCATCATCAGGGAGGGACCAACCTACAACTCCCCCCTCATAGCAGCTGCCATTACGGGCGCTGCAAACGGGAATACTCCCGAGGCTGTCCTGAGGAACCTCCACCACCTCCAAGGCCTACCTGACGAGTGGACTCGCGCCCTCTACTGGACCACCATCACCAGAGATAGAGGCCTACTCAAGGTATGGTACGAAGCTGCGGGTCTCGACCACTCCAGAGACCCCATCTTCGAGGAGGACGGTGGAACCAGGGACATGAGGGAATCCCAGGTTAGGCGGTATGGGGTGTATAAAGAGCAGACTAATAACTTTGTCAAGTTCTTTGAAGCCAGGCTCAGTGGCAAACAGGGCCCGAAGCTTTGGAAGCCACCCAAGGACGTGAATGTCATCTTGGGGGCTGCTCCGGCCACACCTACAACATCGGTGTCGGAGCCAGCCACCGCCCCAACCCCCTCCACATTCGACAACGCGGATGTGGAGACGGACCGTCGGCCTGCGCTCGATAACCCGAGTGCAGAAGCAGCCACAGGGAGCTCTACACTGGATGACACCAGTGTAGAGTCACCTATGGAAGTAGTATTACCCTGCTCCCCCAGCCCCATCCCTGAACTGCCCTCATCAACCTGGAGGAGGAACCCAAGTCCCTCTCGTAACACCGCTCGAGGGGAACAAAGGTTCCAGAGATCTGCTGCCACTAGCAGACCCCCCTCCAGCGATTCCAGTAATTACATACTGGAAGAGCTGGAACGGCTCAAAACAGAGCATGACAGGGAGTCTGAGAGGCTAGAGAGGCAGATCTCTAACCACCGGCAGAAAGCCCAAGAACTGACCAGGTCTCTTGAGCGGAGAACGGCCTCCTATAACAAGGAGGCCCAAAAACTCAAGGACAGGTTAGGGAAGAGGAGGCAAGCTGATCGAAGATCTGATCAGTTTGCCTCCCGCTGGGAAGACAACCGGGCAGTTGGCGGCCAGCGGAGCCTGGAACGGATGCAGGCGCGGATCGCCACGCACAACAACAACAACAACAGTGGTGCGTCCGGCGACCCCAACCAGCCTGCTGGCTATGAGAAACGCAAGGTGGAGAGACTGGAGGAGATTGAAGAGCAACTCAACGATCTCCACAAGCCTCCCAATACTGGGAGAGGGATCCACCTTGAGTCCATTGTAGACTGGGACCCATCAGCTCTTCGGGATCCCATACCACCTTCTGATCCTGAATACATGGGTTCCCACTCTGCATGGGCTGACGAGGGTCAACATTTCGATGCCGCTTCAATACCGAAGCGGACTCCTCTCAAGACTCTCCAGGAGTCCATCAGAGATGCGGTGTCTGAAGAACTGGACGTCCGCATCTCATCCTGGGATGAGTATGAGACAGTGTTGACCCGACTCCGTCTCAGAATGGAGGCTGCTGGCATGACGGTCGCAGCTTTCCTCGCCACTGACTCGACCACACAGAACAGTGTGCGCTGGAGAAAGATGTGTGGGGATGGTTCTCAAAACAGAGAGCCACCCTCATCATCTAAGAAGAGTAAACTCTTCTACTACGCAAAACTGCGTATGTGTGAGTTTACTCGAGGGGTGGAGTTCCACATCACCAACTGCCGCCAATTGTTTGGCAAACAGAGCCTGAGGGAGTGCATTGGAATAGCTTCAGAAGAGCTCCATCATCTCCTAGGCAGGCTCTGGTGGATCCATAACCTCAATACTCCAGTGCCAAGATCAACGTTCCCCAGCAACAACTGAGCACTTGTTCAATAAGCGTAGTCGACTGAATACCCAGTTGATTCACACTTCAATCTGTGTTTATTTAACACAAACTTACTGATTAATTGATAACGCAATTAATTCAGGCACTAATAGTGAATATCACCTGATAACACAGTTGTGACACTTTCAGTGCAAAACACCAGTAGTCAACTGATAACACAGTTGTTTACATTCGAAACTGTGTTTTTCAACATATTTGAACTGCTTAACTGATTACACAGTTAAACGGTCAAAAAATACTATGACAGCAACTGATCACACAGTTGACGTCATACTACATCTTTTATCACCATGTATTCTGTGAATACGCACATTATAATGTCATTACAGACAACTTCAATTACTTGTTTCACCTCATAACGGTGTTTTCATTGTCCACTTTCTTGATTCAAATGAAAACAATCTTTTTGATTTACTCAAAAAGAAAAGAAAAATAAAGTAATACCATGCATATTACAATGCATTAATCCTTCCCATTTCAGATAGAAAACTTTTTGGATTCTCCAAAAACTTTTCTCCTTTTTGGGGGAGGATATGTAACAGTAGCTATTCGGCAGAAATAGCTACTCACTCATTTCGTCATATTACAATGACGTAATTCCTGAAATTCTGAAATTTTGTATTATTTGAGTCGGACTAAACTGGCCTGAGTTTTATAATAACCCCTAGTACTTGATTACTAACACCTGCCTTCCTCAGAAGCTTGTCGATACGACGCTCTCTCCCTGATAACACAGGAGGAATGACTCTCTCTCCTTGATAACGCAAGAGGAACGGCGCAGGAAGTACGACACACGTGTGAGGATTCCAGCAGGCGAGGCGAGCGTTGATGACGTATTACCACGGAGTGCACCTGCTTGCCTCGGAGGAGTGTTCAGCGAGACGCGACTACCCGCGTCACGGTTCTAAGGACTGTTGTTAAACACTTATCGAGAAAACTCTAATTAACGCCTTTAAATATTCAAGCGTTGAGATAAAAATTACTCTTTATGCTCGTGACTTTCGGTTCTCGACAAATTTTCAGTCTTTCAGAATAAGCTGAACTTTAAACTATCTTGGTGAGATAAATCAAGTAACTTGGGTCTTTGAAATTTCAACGTACTTTTCAGAGAACACTATTTCTGATATCCTTTTGTCAAATTGAATATTACTATTT
>CAMPET010000418.1:1809-16171 GCA_946803715.1 Beroe ovata
TGTGTGTGTGTGTGTGTGTGTGTCTGTGTCTGTGTGTGTGTGTGTATAGTGACTTGTACATCGTGTATATAGTACTACATTTCCACACCCAGGAGACTGTACAAATCCTAGCTCGCTCTTTGCACATTGATTACACTGCTCTCCCATCGTATACAAGTCCGCCAATACATTATCAAGTTTTGCTCTCGCGATTTTGCTTACTAGCTAGGTATATATTAGCAATAGTTTCTGCATATATTATGCTTCACTTCTAAAAGTAGGTACCAACACTACGCTACAAATCTTTGTGTCACTTTGCATCTTGCGCGCCTTGAGCTTGACGTGTCGTTGACGTATACCCAACATAGGTATATAGTGGAAGTGCCTATATAATCTGATGAATATTGTATAGTTACGGAGCACTGTATTCCGATATTTATCAGTGTTGTGGGTGCTTTTCAGCGGGCGTACACGACTTTTTACTACTTCCTAATTACTCAATATTTGGGCAAGCAGCTACACTAACAGATTAATATATTCATTACTTTTCATTTTGCAACCTTCTGCTTCTAGCATATACATCATATTATATAGATAAACTATAGAGCACCATTCAAAGTCGTCTTACTGTACTACAAAAACACAACGAAAAGCAGAGTCGGACGAAGATACAACAATTCAGTGAAAAGTGCGTATAATCTGAGCGTATTATATACTATAACACCTATAAATAGAGTACGCATGCACGAATTAAGTGCAAAGCGGCAGACATAACGTTTATTTTATCAACAAACACGCATCTAACTACAGTATAGTTTACAGCGGAAATGCAGTAACCTGATCGCCATGCGTTAGTCGCATGCTACATAAAATATAGATCACGTGTAACTCTAATTACGGTCACGTGGTTGTATCGTTCCTGTTCTAAATAGATCTGTGAGTTGGTTGAATGGTTGTGAGTGGATATTGCTGTTAATAATACGATATGAATGAATCGGATAAACGCGATGGCGCATGTAGTTTCGAAACGCGCGCATGGCTTTAAATGGAAATGTGGAATCCCGGCAATAGCCTCGACATCTCCAGGGAGGAAATCATTTCGGAACGTGTTCGTACTATAACTATTTAAATTCTCTGCTGTACAATTTTCATATGCTCTGCGAGCATGTGTAATTGCGATATATTTATACTCTCGTACTCTCGTTTAGAGCATTATCCATCTATACATCAGTTATTGTGCTTGTTGACGAACCACCGCCGCGGCGGCCAATCTTGTGTATTTCATCCGGCAGTGCTCGCGTGTGTGTATGTCAAATAATTAGCCTCGTGACATATCATACACTCATGATAATACACAGTGCCCGTGTATGAAATGTACTCGTGTAATAATCATAATGTACATCGTGTACATCATAATGTACATCGTGTGTTATTTACTAACTCGTCATGGATTTAGTAGGAACTGCGATGTTGCTTCTCCATACGCGGTGAGTGAAATCTCTCTTGGGATGAAGCTACCTCTGTGATCGTGCTGCGACCGGTAATATCGTGAACCAACTCCCAGTGACGGTAAACTACAGGTAAACAATTCTCATTCAATGTAGTATTCCTACATGAACCCACAATCCATTCTGTGATGAAAATGTCCTCTGTTATCGATTATAATCGTATAAAAATCGCTCTAAAAGTTGAAACTTGAATATGAAAAATCGTAGAATGGTGTTTTTAGTCGATTTATAGCGATGTCCCCAAAAATAATCGTCGCGTTGACACTTTAAAATCGGTATTTAAAAAATCGATTCATCACCGCAGGATCAACGACAATAATCGATTATTACTGAATCAGTTTGCCAGAAATGGAATAATTAGGACACTTCCGGTTGACAGTGGACGAATTTGGAACACTTTTAGTTATTGTAACCCATCAAAATTGGATGAACAACTACACAACTTCAAACACAAGGAGTTATTTTGGATCATGATATTTATATAAAAGTTTAAGGAAGGTATGTTACTAGAAAAACCGTCGATTGGGTGTATTTTCTACCACCTTGCAAAAAATTCAAATTTTTAGCGGGCACCAGGTATGTTGGTGCTCATTTGATGAGGAACAACTGATTTCAAACACAAGGAAATATCTCATGATGTGTGCCAGGTCAAATTGTGAAGGATTCAGGGTCACTAGAAAAACCGTCAAGTGCACGAGGTTTACCATAGCAACGCGCACTAGACAATTTTTATCGGGCACCTGTCGTTATGGTGCTCTACCATGAAACAGTTAACATATCTTACACACATATATGATGATATACTGGCCTTACAACTAAGAATATCCACTATTAAGAATTTAGATTACAATTATATCCAGACACAGTACATACACGCACACACAGTACACACACACGGACAGTGGACACACACAGAGTCGCCAATCATGGTACTATTGCGGGGAACAATTATGGAATACACAAAGCACTGAGCGCGCGGTGGCTACTACTACCGCGTAGTTAATGACTGCCTGTAGAGTAGCTTACTCTAACATCAGCTTGTACGCTATTTCCCAGTGAACCTATCATTAGAGATCGGTTCTCATTGCCTCGTATTTTATTGTGAGAATTCGATCGATCGATATAGCTGTATTCCATCCTTGCTCTGTAAGCAGTTATGTACATGGTTTGAAATAATTATAGACAACGTCGATGCATTGACCGCTATGAGGGCTAGAATCTCGTCACAGACTAGCTACAATGAACTGTGAGTATAATTCTCGTTGAGCACAGGCCCAACAAAGTATCGGGTCAAAGTATCGCGTCAAGTAATGTCAAGGGAAACTGCTGTAGAGGGAAAATAGTGTCAAGTAAAAAGTGATGTCAAAGAAAAAGTGGTGTCAAAAAATGAGTGCTGTCAAGGGAGAGTGGTGTCAAGGAAATTAGTGGTGTCAAGGGAAAAGTGATGTCAAGGGAAAAGTGATGTCAAGGTAAAACTTTCACCGTGAAAGTGATGTCAAGGGAAAAGTGATGTCAAGATAAAAGTGCTGTCAAGGAAATTAGTGCTGTCAAGGCAAAATGGTGTCAAGGAAATTAGTGCAGTCAAGGCATAATGGTGTCAAGGAAATTAGTGCTGTTAAGGGAAAAGTGATGTCAAGGTGAGAGTGATGTCAAGTTGCTGAATGCTGGTAATTGGGTAGTATAGGGAAAGTTACAAACATAAAATTTTAGCCGCTGAAAAATGTACGAAATCCTTAAAACGATATGCACGTTATAACTGTCTTGGCAGGTGGATGGAAAGCCATGACATATCTGGATCACACTCATAAAGACAATCAATTTAGGATGCTACAATACCCCCGCACCCCCTGTGTTTCAGGATGACAGATAACAGCTGTGGGGAGCAGGGAGCTCATGGACATCGGGCCCGCGTCTTGTCACAGTCAGCGCCCAACTCACGACGAGCATCGCCGACCCCGTCCAATACTTCTTACCACGATAAACTGGTAAAATTCCAATACTTCGTACCACGATAAACTGGTAATATGTCAACACTTGTCCCTATGGTAACTGGTAATGATTAGGTACTATGATTATTCTATGGCGATTACACACGTGTAATAACCTACAGTAGCTGTGAATCAAGTAATAATATTAAGGTTATTGACAAACCCGAGTCGCGCATTCCCAGGCCCATACGGAGTTAAAATTGTCTTTAATAACGTCCTAGACAGTGTAGTTTTAAAACAGTGTCTGAAAATATGAATGTAAGGTTTAAACTGGCGACCTCACCCACTAGAAAATTCCTTACACACAGTTTATTCTGTGATGATACGAAATAGGTGTACTCTAATCCATTTCATGATTGAACATAAAGGGCACGAGAGTTGCTGAGCCTCAATAATCCTCAATAACCCTTATTGCTATTTACCATTCTGTGTTGTACAGTGCATTGTATACGCTAAATAAACCTAATATATTTGCACTAATTACAAGAACCAATTACAAGAACCAATTACTGCATCATCAAGAGCAGTGTCACCACGTGATCTCAAGAACATCACACTCATAGTCATACACAGGAAGTAGACAAAAACTTGTACCAGATAATTGCTTTTTGTAACAACCCGGTACTTCTGTTGCTTGCTTCCAAACTTCACGGTTAATTGATAGACTTGCTGCTGCTGACTGCTGATAGTGTCATAAGAGGCTGGAAACTGTGTCAACATGCTGATTGCTGAACACTCAGTGTTCAGAACACTGATAGGCGCTAGCTGACAGCTGAAAACACTGTGACAGCAGGATTTGGCAAATCAGCAGTAACACTTCATGCAGGTCTTATGACACTGGTGTTTTAGCGCGCACACACACACCCCCCCACACACACACACCCACCCACCCACACACACACACACATGTGACCCATTGCCTCATTGTAACTTGAGATTTCGGTGCGTCAATGTGTCGCGTGTCTGCAGCACAGGTTATCTAAAATAGGTCTTGTGAATAATATGGTTATATCACATACCTATTGTTTGATATAACCGTGGTCTTATGTCACATGTGTTTTACCACACGACCATTTCTGCTACTTACCGGTTAAACAAATCGTATTTTTATTGATTTTTATAAGTGTGTGCTGGACAAACCAGATGTATCCAACTGACGCTATCGGTGAAGGAGCTGCTATCTGTCAGGTAACGTTGTGCGGAGATAATCGTCGGATTACAGAGCAAATGCAGAACGTAGAAATGACAGGGATGAGCTAAGAAAATGATGAGACATTCACGACTCGCGCGCCTCGTAAACTTAAGGGCACTTAAAAGTTAAAACTGCTAAAGTAACTCTCATATTCATGTAACTCAAAGCTCTTTGATATGATGGTTTGACTTGCATTAAACAAGCTAATGGAACTGATTGTTTGAAATGCTAATGGATACTAGCCACCCCGTTTCTGAGAATTTAAGATTACTAGAAACCACTGTGTAGGTGTTCGTATGCTCAACTCTAGTCGGAGTATACTCAACTCTAGTCAGGGGCTTTCCAAAAATACACAAAAACAATATCTTCTAGTCCTTCAAAACTCAGATATGGGTTAATCGATTAGGTAGGGTTTAGGATATCCACTACACTGACTGAATATGTGGGCTGCGGCACATGCGCGGGAAAGTATAAAGATAGGTTTTTGATAAGACGTGGTGACAGTAATTGACACAACCCCCTTGAAAAAGTCATCCCTCGTTAAATGATATTGATTATTGACACCCCTCACACGCAGGTGGAGGAGGTACGGACAATGGATCTGGAAAAGAGAGGAATAGCTCTCCCCAAGCATCTGAGATCAGGAACTCCCATACTGAGTGGTGTCAAATCGAGGACCAGTTTCAAGGTACACAACACGTCAGGAAACTATACATTTTCATAGTGTGTCCAGTGTCATGTATCAGAAAACTATACATTATTATAGTGAGTCATGTATCAGAAAACTATACGTCATTATAGTGAGTCATGTATCAGGAAACTATACATTATTATAGTGAGAACTAAGAGAGCTGCACACATTCTATAATCGATATAGGGGCCAATCTCTCAAGAGTAACAAATGATGCTATTGTCCCTTGATTTTGATTCAAGGTATAGTATAAACTATTATACACTATACATGGGTAGAAAATATACATTGCAGAGCCAGAAAATGTGAAATATTTGAAAAGTAGAAATGCAAACATGCCCACACAGATAACGTTCTCCTCAGGTCAAGAAAAGGAGGTTTAGCGTTACTAAGAAGTACACAGAGGAATGGACTGTGTTGAAACATCCTAAAGATACAGTTCGATCTAACTCAATGCCCAACGGTAACACTCATTGCGTGTCAAGTACACTCGATATTATAAACGGCAAATAGTTGACCACGCCCAGTATCATGTGATATTTCCATGGGCTGGCGAATCGCGTTTAAAACCAGGTTTTAAGGCTTAGGCTTAAGTAAAAATTTCGGTGTTAGTACCTAGCACCTACCTATATTCGAGTATACACAATACGCATGTATAGCATGAATGGTAGGAATCCGAAACCCAGGTTTCATTAAATCACGAAAAACTGTAGCCAGCAAAACATGACTAATTAACACTACTGAGATATTCTTATGTCAACAGAGCAATATCATGAACACGTCGCCATGTATACATTGTGTATACAATATACATTCTTAGCGACGTGTATAATATGTGTTACAACTTACAAACACGGTCATAGCACATTGATTGGAGCTACGGAACACAGAAGAGTTTATAATACACACAAAGTATACATATTTCCTACGATTAGGGAGAATAGAGGGGAATCAGATTTCACGGCATTTCATCAACATATAACCATGAACATTGTATAGTGTGAAGAACTATTAAACAGCTAGGTGTAGAGAAAAGAAATTCACAAACGCTCCATACAATTCAGAAATACTTCATAGTGCAAGAATATCACTGAATGGTGTAGACAAGCACCGGCCCCACGCTCCGCATCGAATACTGCGGGATTCAGATATCAAGCGTACGGAATGACGAATGAACAAGAAATGACTGACGAATGGCGGGAAATGTGATATTGTAATAACTAGCAATAGATGCGCGGCTCATTTGAAATCCGCTTGTTAAAAAATGATCAAAATTATGTCATCAAACTCGTCATATAAAAATTTTGTATTCATGAAGTAAACAAAATTTTTCAACGTATTTCAAAACATATCAAGCATTAGAAATTTAAGAAATTACTGAAAAGCAATTTTGCGCACCGATTGTCGCGCCGCGCACTCAGAGTCGAGGCTTTCGAATTTACTCACACCTTTCAAATCGAGCGCTAATTCAAAACTAGCTGATCGAATGTCTGTGCAATGCGCGCAACGAATTTACGTTGTGCTAATTCCAAAGACCAAGTCGAAGCGTTGAGTGCTTTATAAAACAGTGTTTCAGTTATTATCATTGCTCTTGCTAACGGCTTCCTTTGTTCCTTTATATGTAAAGCAAGTCAGGTCCTCCTAACGTGATCTGTGCTTGTGTCAAGACAGAAACTATGTCCTGTGCACACTCGTAAGCATGTTTGCAGGAGCTGAAACAGATATCTTCAGTTTTTTCGCTCGGTACATACCGACACTTGATCAAGTGTTACAGTATATGTTGTGTAAGATGAAGCCCGCCTCCTTTCATTGGACTGGGCCTCCTCAAATTTCGCTGGTCACTGGCATAACACATGACATTTTATCACATACCGGAAACGCATAATTTTTCTTATCCCGCATGAACTTGGTTTCACAAATGTTTTATCATCTAAATAGGAGTGTTCCATCTCGGAATGCATAAAACTTTCATTTCTTTGTTCATTCAAATACAACAACTCCTTCCCTCTGCAGGTTATTTCCATTGTTTATTTAGCTGGTGCTAATTAGATCTGTAACTAGGTAGTTAGTACACCGCAGATAGATTCACCCTGGTAGACTGTTATAACACTCTACATACAACACTCTGCATGTCCTGCCGTTTGTTGCAGTTTCTCTGCTGCTCTCCCCTGTATATCAGTAATCGTGCGTTTAGCAGGGTCATTAGCTCTATTATACATACAGACACCAGCATGCTGTAGTATTCCCAATGATATTCGTCCAGGGCTTGCTGCGAAATAGTATTTGCCAACTGGTTCCTACGCATTCATTAATATCCGTCTTCTAGATGTGAATATGTGTGCCTGTACTAGGCCAGCTGTTATATTAACTAGTGTATAGTCAGTCACTGTGGTTGAACCAATATAGAGGGAGTTAGATTTCATGATAATCCTGTTTGTATGTGAATAATTCAGTTAGTCCGTCACGAATCACCCCCTCCAGGAGTTATATGAAGTAGGATCTACTCAGCGATAGTATATACTCCGTCACACATCAGTGTTTCCACACTTTATTTTCTCCTGATTGAATGATCCAGTTCTGATGAGGCGATTGAAATGACCGAAATCAGGGGTCACTATGGACGTATCAGCGGACCACATCATAGACAGCNGCTTTTCTTACAAATAAATAAATAATGAAAAAGAGTGATATTTTTCCCAAAACCAAATAAGATTTGGTTGTTTATGTCCGCAGCATCTGGCGTTCTTTACCTTAAAATCTAAGATATGAGAAAGAACGCGGCATACTTGACAGACTGCCGCCACATCACTAGAAAAAGTTGTACCGTTTCTACACGTGATGTGGCGGCAGTCTGTCAAGTATGCCGCGTTCTTTCTCATATCTTAGATTTTAAGGTAAAGAACGCCAGATGCTGCGGACGTAAACAACCAAATCTTATTTGGTTTTGGGAAAAATCAGGAAACTATACATTATTATAGTGAGTCATGTATCAGGAAACTATACATTATTATAGTGAGAACTGAGAGAGCTGCACACATTCTATAATCTAAATATGGGGCCAATCTCTCAAGAGTGACAAATAATGCTCATTGTCCCTTGATTTTTGTTCAATGTATAGTATACACTATTATACACTATACATGGGGAGAAAATATACATTGCACAGCCAGAAAATGTAAAATATTTGAAAAACAGAAAAGCAAACATGCCCACACAGATAACGTTCTCCTCAGGTCAAGAAAAGGAGGTTTAGCGTTACTAAGAAGTACACAGAGGAATGGACTGTGTTGAAACATCCTAAAGATACAGTTCGATCTAACTCAATGCCCAACGGTAACACTTATTGCGTGTCAAGTACACTCGATATTATAAACGGCAAATAGTTGACCACGCCCAGTATCATGAAATATTTCCATGGGCTGGCGAATCGCGTTTAAAACTAAGTTGAGGCTCAGGCTTCAGTAAAAATTTCAGCGTTAGTACCTAGTACCTACCTATATTCGAGTATACACAATACGCATGTGTAGTATGAATGGTAGCAAAACATGACTAATCAACACTACTGAGATATTCTTATGTCAACAGAGCAATATCATGAACACGTCGCCATGTATACATTGTGTATACAATATACATTCTTAGCGACGTGTATAATATGTGTTACAACTTACAAACACGGTCATAGCACATTGATTGGAGCTACGGAACACAGAAGAGTTTATAATACACACAAAGTATACATATTTCCTACGATAAGGGAGAATAGAGAGGAATCAAATTTCACGGCATTTCATCAACGTATAACCATGAACATTGTATAGTGTGAAGAACTATAAACAGGTGTAGAGAATAGAAATTCACAAACGATCCATCGAATTCAGAAATACTTCATAGTGCAGGAATATCACTGAATTGTGTAGACAAGCACCGGCCCCACGCTCCGCATCATATTGCGGGATTCAGATATCAAGCGTACGGAATGACGAATGAACAAGAAATGACTGACGAATGGCGGGAAATGTGATATTGTAATAACTAGCAATAGATGCGCGGCTCATTTGAAATCCGCTTGTTAAAAAATGATCAAAATTATGTCATCAAACTCGTCATATAAAAATTTTGTATTCATGAAGTAAACAAAATTTTTCAACGTATTTCAAAACATATCAAGCATTAGAAATTTAAGAAATTACTGAAAAGCAATTTTGCGCACCGATTGTCGCGCCGCGCACTCAGAGTCGAGGCTTTCGAATTTACTCACACCTTTCAAATCGAGCGCTAATTCAAAACTAGCTGATCGAATGTCTGTGCAATGCGCGCAACGAATTTACGTTGTGCTAATTCCAAAGACCAAGTCGAAGCGTTGAGTGCTTTATAAAACAGTGTTTCAGTTATTATCATTGCTCTTGCTAACGGCTTCCTTTGTTCCTTTATATGTAAAGCAAGTCAGGTCCTCCTAACGTGATCTGTGCTTGTGTCAAGACAGAAACTATGTCCTGTGCACACTCGTAAGCATGTTTGCAGGAGCTGAAACAGATATCTTCAGTTTTTTCGCTCGGTACATACCGACACTTGATCAAGTGTTACAGTATATGTTGTGTAAGATGAAGCCCGCCTCCTTTCATTGGACTGGGCCTCCTCAAATTTCACTGGTCACTGGCATAACACATGACATTTTATCACATACCGGAAACGCATAATTTTTCTTATCCCGCATGAACTTGGTTTCACAAACGTGTTATCCTCCTAAATAGGAGTGTTCCTTCGCGGAATGCATTGAACTATCATTTCTTTGTTCGTTCAAATACAACAACTCCTTCCCTATGCAGGTTATTTCCATTGTTTATTTAGCTGGTGCTAATTAGATCTGTAACTAGGTAGTTAGTACACCGCAGATAGATTCACCCTGGTAGACTGTTATAACACTCTACATACAACACTCTGCATGTCCTGCCGTTTGTTGCAGTTTCTCTGCTGCTCTCCCCTGTATATCAGTAATCGTGCGTTTAGCAGGGTCATTAGCTCTATTATACATACAGACACCAGCATGCTGCAGTATTCCCAATGATATTCGTCCAGGGCTTGCTGCGAAATAGTATTTGCTAACTCGTTCCTACGCATTCAATAATATCCGTCTTCTAGATGTGAATATGTGTGCCTGTACTAGGCCAGCTGTTATATGAACTAGTGTATAGTCAGGCACTGTGGTTGAACCAATGTAGAGGGAGTTAGATTTCATGATAATCGTGTTTGTATGTGAATAATTCAGTTAGTCCGTCACGAACCCCCCTCCAGGAGTTATATGAAGTAGGATCTACTCAGCGATAGTATATACTCCGTCACACATCAGTGTCTCCACACTTTATTTTCTCCTGATTGAATGATCCAGTTCTGATGAGGCGATTGAAATGACCGAAATCAGAGGTCACTATGGACGTATCAGCGGACCACATCATAGACAGCATTTGGAACAGCAAGACTGAAGATGAATTCTTGGATGTCACGTTAACACTCCTTAAACTGATTCATAACGTGCTTTTTAACCCGGATAAACCGAAGTATAAGAAGATAAAACGTGATACAACGTTCTTCCATGCTAACCCTGGTGTGGAAGAATTCTTGACCGAGTGTGGGTTTCAAGTTTGTGACAACTGGATGGTATTTCTCGATACGGAGATAGCATACATGAAGATAAATACGGGTAAGGACAAGTTGTATAGTTACAGGAAGAAAGTAGACAGTCTCAATGCGTATGAGGTTCCAGAAAACAGCCTCAAGTACAGTCCAATCATGCTGGGGAAGGGAAAGTTTGCATCGGTATTCCAGGGGTCATGGGAGAACTGCTGGGTGGCTATCAAAGCGCTCCACCCCTACTGTTCCGACCAGGCAGTGGACGATTTCAGTAGAGAAGCCGAGATATTGCGGAGTTTGAAACACAATAACATTGTCATCCTGTACGCTGTTTGTCTGCAGAACATCAACAAGCGACACGTGCATGTTCTGGAGTTGATGGGAGGGGCTATTCTGGACGTGTTACGAACTGACCCCGACCTCACCACCGAGCGACTGATTGGCAAAGCTCTGGAGGTAGCAGCAGGTCTCGATCACATCCACAGCAAGAATATTCTCCACTGTGACATTGCTGCCCGTAATATCCTGCTCAGTGTGCAGGGTGTGGTTAAGATCAGTGACTTTGGTCTTGCCCGGTATGCAGACTCCCCAGAGTGCAAGCTCCTAGACCGGACTACCTTATTCCCCATCCGGTGGACCGCCCCAGAGGTCTACACGGACAATGTTCTGACCAAAGCTAGCGATGTATGGAGTTACGGTATTCTGTGTTACGAGTTTATAACACGGGGTAAAACCCCCTACGGGACGTTCCAGAACCGGCAAATAAAGCGCAGTGTTGCTACGGGTTACCGGCTTCCGAAGTCTGAGGAATGTCCTCAGGACTTTTATACCCTCATGTTGAAATGCTGGAACAGCGATCCTAAGAGTCGCCCATCTTTTCAAGCTATCTATCAGGATCTGATGAACATGAAACTTGGTTTCGCCCAGAAACAAAAATTCTCCGTCTCATTCGAGAGTTCCGATGACGTGGCTCCTATTCGACGGACTAATCGGCGGTCGAGCATGCGATCAAGTTTCCGGAAGCTAGTGAAGAGCTTCAGTATACAGCGGAATTCCATAATGACACCGGAATATGAAGAGAATTTACCCGTATACACGAATCTTGTGCAGCCGTCCAAAGAAAAAGTTGCCTTCAAGTGTCGGAAGGACGCACAAACCACAGAAATTCTGAAGAAAGTGATGAGTAAACTTGGATTTGCTCCAAGTCAGATGTACAGATACGCACTGGTGGAAGTATTTGACCCCAGAGCTGCGATCAGCCGGTCCCAGCCCGCGCTTAACTCACCCCCCGAATCGAGCAGCCCGTATGTAAAGTTACGAGGTCTGACAGAGCAGCCGCTCCTCCTGAGGGACTCATGGGTGCACAAGCAGCACACCCGGTACATGTTCTGCACGAGGGGGTCCATCCTCCGGGTGCTGGACCTGTGTAAAGTGGTGCGGGAGAAGGGAACCATAGAGGCACAACCGTATGAGACACGCGGCTATCTGCTCCAGTCGACGGGCATAATGAGCGGGAGGAACAGCATCATGTGGTCTCGTGTGTGGGCTATCCTGGACGGTGTGTCCCTGGCCCTATGTGAGGATGAGGACTGTGAGGAAGTGTGGGATAACGTCCTCACCGTACAGAAAGCAGAGGTGTCCGAGTCGAGACATGATGCTTTCCTCGTGACAGACTCGTCCAACACACAGCACACATTCCAAGCTGAAGATAGGGAAGATGGGTACCGCTGGGTGGAAGCTATCAATGCTGCGGTTCAGGCTGGTGCCCCAGACTCTGCCAGGCTGGCTGAGGCTCGGTCTCTCCACTCCTCCAAAGTGTTGATAATCACAGGGGGACGGGGAGGGAGTGGGAACTCCAGTACAAACTCTGTGAACTACGGACACAAACAGGTCACACTCTCGCATGACGAGCTAGTATTTTATAACAACGGGGAGAGGATAAGCGCGCCACTGGAACACTTGGCAGACATCCAGCCGTCAGATGCGCCCTGCTCGGGTAACCTCATGTGCCAGGGCATCACACTGGTGTTCAGATCGTCCAGCAAACACTCGTCGAGCAAACACTCGTCACACCACGAGTACAGCATCTACCCGACCTCACACTCCGACTTCACTGCGTGGTACGAGGCTCTTGTCAAAGTAGCTCAGCTCCTCTCACTGACTCATGTTATCAAACAGCTCGATATGAAAGAGTTGAAGAGTGTTGCGCCTCTATCAGGCATGTAGCTTGCGTGGAAACATTGGTGTTGTTATATCAACGATATTATACAGTTACCATGGCAACGCGCGCGCAGTTATAACTCGTCACCTCGCGCTATCCTAGCAACTTGTTGCTATGACAACCGGTTGTTGAGTTTGGAGGCAGTACAAGTGTTCATTGTTGACGTGTTGAAGCAGAGTGCACTTCAAGAGGTGGGAGAGAGAGGAATAGCCTGTTTTGTTATACAGTTCGTTTGCGTTCACTTTGTACCTCAGTGCTAGGTATAAGTGAGGAACAAGATCAATATATAGACAGTTTTAGACGTGACATGGATTTAGTTCATAGCATAATTATCATTCAGTCATTTTGTTAACTTGATTTGCTTTTTTCTGAAAATTTATTTTTGATTAAATTTGATTTGTTAAAAGATTCTGAAACTAACAATTGGCTATGGATTCGTTTCTGTGGGGAATTGGCTGCGATGGGGCTTTATACTATTTTCATATTATTCGCGTCAGGTTCTTTATACACATCACACATGCACTGCTAACAGCAATTTCTTTTAATAACATTTTAAATTATTATACATATCAAGTTTTAAACACAAACTGTTCTTATTTTATACGCCCTAATAAAGTAATTAAGTACTTGTCATATGAAATTGGGGTTATTTTCAGGATTATTCCTATTGATACACAATGTAGAATGTACACGCGTCATATTTGTACAATGTATAGCGTGTAGCGATTTATACAGTGTATACGATACACATCATGTACTGTGCACAGTGAATGTTGTGTAAAGTGTATACTTGTGCGGTGGGATCTGGAAAAAACTCTGCAGTGAAAGCATATCCACTGGGATATATCCTCGTGCATCATGTGTAATTACTAAGAAATATGTATAAATGTGTTTACTAATTGCTGTCAAATGATCATCTACATGATATTACGATGACAATTTGCATTTTATTCTCTCTGCATTTCCCAGTAGATCTAGAATCCTGCCTTTCCAAAACTGACGGAGCCTTTCTGTTCCGTATACATTGCACATTTGAATGTATAATGTATAATATTATCGAATTATCCCTGCGCTGTAACATAAATTACAAGAGTCCGATAAACGTGTTTACAGCTCGTCCCTGTGTGTGTGTGTGTGTGTGTGTGTGTGTGT
>CAMPET010000420.1:5220-26448 GCA_946803715.1 Beroe ovata
AAGTCGTAGAAACCACGGAGACGCGCAGCGCGCGCGGAGTATTTGGGTCACGCAGCGCGGGAACATCGAGATCGTACTCGTGTATATCTTAATCTATATCTTCGCTTTCGTGAAAATTTGTGCACACGTTGCGCGCCCCTGTTCTACTCAGTGAACTGAAAAGTCGTAGAAAGAGACGCGCAGCGCGCGCGGAGTATTTGGGTCACGCAGCGTGGGAACATGAAAATTAAAATAAACTACTAAACTAGATAGGCTATAGCTATAGCTATAAATGTCTTCTCGCGCGGCGCGCACCATCTGCATCATATCATTTGATTACACGCCCGCGCCCTTATCACTTTTTATATATACTAAAGAGTTGTGAAATTGAAAAACAGACGCACAGCGCGCGCGGAGTATTTGGGTGAGGGTCGGCGGGTCGCAGCGTGGGAACAGTTTCAAAATTGGGCCTTCGATTAAAAAGCGCGCTTGTTGCAGGCGCGATGGCGCGATGCAAGACCGTTGATGCAGCTCAGTGATGCACTGATGCAAGACGCTTAAGCGGCTTGCGTCAATGCAAATATATCTGCAAGCCACTGAGATCAATTAGTTTGCACCGCGCGCGCGTGACTAAATTTTCGACAGGGTCTATATCGTATCCACATTTTCATTCGTAATTTACGTTTTTTCATTCGTAATTTACGTTTTCTTTGTACATGTTTCATTAATGCTGTTGTTTTTCGTTGAAAATTTTCTCTGTGGAACTGGGCCTGAACCAATAATGATAATGATAGAATAAGGTGGTTTATACACAGTAACGAGGAAACATAAAAATGTCGTCCTATGTTCAACTGTGAAATAATTTAAATCGCTCCGGACCTCCTTCAAACTAATATAATTTATCCACTTGACAATTTATATAATGCTGATGTTATGAGTTAACGCCCTGAAGTTGAAACCATCTCTTGGACAACGGGTGGTTGCTCAGGAAAATGATCAAAGAATTTCATGCTCAGCAGATGAAATAGTTGAAGAATGTATATAGACATAGAAAATTATCTTAAACAAATGACTTCAACTCCCTGATAAAAAGACTAGGGATCATGTCCAAGGGGAAGCACTTGTTACGTCTAATCAGGCAGTCAACTGATTGTTGTCCAATGCACAGTCAAAGATATGGCCTTGCTGGTGGTCACGTGAGGAAAGAATATGCATTGGAAATGGCTTGCAGGTTTGTTAGATTCAATTAGGAACCAATGGTTGGTTTTATGAATATAAAAGTCAGTCATTGAATAATTATTGATCTCAGTTCTGTTCGATATGGACCAGGTGTTACTCAAGAGGTTGGGATGGATTTTGAGAACATGGGATCAAAGAAAATTGCTGTGATTACAGACAAAAACTTGGTAAGGCTTGAAATCTACCTTATGAGTGTATGAATATTTTTAATTAGGTAGTCAGTACCTTTGTCTCTATTTCTCTATTTAGTCATATGTCATGTTCTTCACAAGTTTAAATGCAGATGAATTTTAATTTGAAAGCATCAATTGCCTCTTTTTAGGCAGAGCTTCCTCCAGTGAAGATAGCAATTGAAGCCCTGGAAAAGGCTGGCCTCTCATATGATATGTTTGATAATGTTAGAGTGGAGCCAACTGATACAAGTTTCAAGGAGTGCATAGAGTTTGCTCGAAACCTCAATGCTGATGCATTTTTAGGTTGGTTAAAAGTACAAGCTTATCCTAAAATTTCCATGAAGTGCTGCACTGAGGTTCTAGTTATTTCTAACTTTTTGCTAAATTCAGCTATTGGGGGTGGAAGTGTCATTGATACAGCCAAAGCTGCTAATCTCTATACTGCCTATCCTGAAGCTGACTTCTTGGACTTTGTCAATGCACCCATTGGTAAAGGACTCCCAGTAACCAAGTTAGTAGTGGAAGAAATGAATTCCTGAATGAAATAGAACTCTGGATCTAAATGTGTTCTTGAAAATTATTTTGCTAAATGAAAAATATACTGAAAGCCACTGCTCAGAACATTGGCACCTTTGCTTGCTGTTCCAACAACTGCTGGAACTGGAAGTGAGACAACTGGTGTGTCCATATTTGACTATGAGCCTCTCAAAGCAAAGACAGGTACAGTATAATTTTCAGATAAAAAAGCTATAAAAGTAATGTCATAACGGCCCTAATAATTAATCATGCTTTAAGTTAATAATGCATTTTTGTTCCTTTGCAATGACTGCTGCTGTCCTAGGTATTGCCAACAGAGCTATTCGACCCACACTCGGAATTGTTGATCCTGACAACATCAAGACTATGCCAGAGCGTGTGACAGCTTACAGTGGATTTGATGTGTTATGTCATGCAATAGAGAGTTACACTGCGCTACCCTACACTGAGAGAGGACCAGCACCTGAGAATCCCAAGCTGAGACCTGCTTACCAGGTAGCCTTCAAATTACATGGTGGTCAACTTCATGACTTGAAATGACCTCTACTCGTCAGTTCTCACTGCAAATCTTTGACAGGGCAGTAACCCTCTGAGTGATGTATGGTCTCGACATGCCTGCTACATCACAGCAAAGTACTTCAAACGAGCAGTAAAAGACCCTGAAGACTATGAAGCCAGGCAAAACATGCATCTAGCAAGTGCCATGGCTGGAGTTGGATTCGGAAATGCTGGTGTACACTTGTGCCACGGCCTCAGCTACTCCATCAGTGGACTGAACAGGGACTACAAATGCCAAGATTATCCCAAGGTTTGATGGGCCTGAACTTGTTTAAATACTTAAATATCTCGATTTTATGGTCCATTCCCCTGAATTTTACTCTGTGGTTTTGGCAGGAGAAAAGGCTAGTGCCACATGGTCTCTCTGTTTGCATCACAGCACCATCAGTTTTCGCTGCTACTTCTGATAGCTCCCCAGAGCGTCATGCTGAAATTGCAGAGATTCTTGGTGGAAAACCTGTTAGGAAGGAAGATGCAGGTTTGTTTATGTAGAGTGTCAATTGTCATGACGCAATTCATCAGGAACGCTTTGAAAGAGGACACCTTGTTGAAAGAATATTTGAATGAACAGGAGGTTTAATGGACACAATTTAATCAATTTGGGAGTTTAAGGAATTCCTATTCTAATGAATAATGCTGTACAGTATATTGAATGTTTGCATCATTAGTGTGAAAGAGAATATAGCCGACACGTAATCATTTATCAAACAATCTTCTGCTCTTCGATATTCCCAGTGTGGACTGCTCATTATGCCATATAAGGGCATAAGACCTTGAGCATGCGATGACATAATAGAACATTCTTCTACACATAAGTTAACTTCCATCATGAAAACAAAGGTGATGATGCAAAGCACAATCCCCTTAATTTACAGCATTACAATCCTAGCATGATAACCGCTGACACCACCCATATCATTGACACCATTCCTCGTGCCAGTGCCCCGTTACAAAGCTCCCCGTCGCAGTGTGTACACTCTTCCCCATCCAAACACGGACCACACCCTTCAGACGTGTACTCGGATACTCCAGCGTTACTTGTTGGTCTGAAAATATGGGACTCATTCAATAGCAGAACATCATGACAGTATTCTGAGAAAAAGCTTGAACAATAAAAATTGTGATTTCATAGTTGAAGAATTTATGGAGCTGCAAACCAAGGATACCTGTTGCATATCTTTTTACTTCCGGGCTTTAGCTCACATGCTATTTTCTCCTCTGGCTCCTCTATAAACTTTCCTGACTCCTGACTGAATGTATACACATGGCACTCGTAGAGTATGGTGTATGGTATGTTATTACAAGAGTCTCCCGTACATGACTCGCACATGTCCGCATTGTCACATGGGCCACACCCATCTGGAGTCCAGTCGTTCTCACCTGCGTCTTTAGTGGGTCTGAGGAGTTGAGGGGGTTTTAGGAAAGTAACCAAGAAGTTTCGATGGATGTTAAAGTGGAATAAGGAAGAATGGCGATAGTTTATATTATCGTGTTCACAATTACCTATTACATGTGACAGGTTGACCTGCCTCCCTTTCACATTCTGACTTCGCCCCCAACTCCCACCTTCCCCCCAATTCCCCTTCTCCTCCCCACTGGTAGTTGAAACAGGAGTGTGGCGCGGTGGGAATAGCCGAGTTACACGCGTCACCTTCACAAGTCGCACAACTCTCATTGTCACTGTCTGCACAAGGACCACACCCACTAGAAGACCAGGCGGCGGGTCCAGTGGTTTCTGTAGGGCTGAACCGGAAATAAGATGAAAAAATTGTACGAAATGTAGGTGTTATCAGTGCACATCCGAGGTCTGCTCGAAGGGCGAAGGTTTGAATCTCAACAGGTTCAGTAACTTCATGAGAAGTCACTGATGGTATTACCAACCTATTGCACTTAGCGGGTGTCCCCTCTAATCGTTTACACACCGTCTTCTCCTCCACTCTGTCCCACAATAGAGTCTCAGTGTTATAGTTGTATGTGTAACAAGTGAAATCCTCGCCCACGTTGATAACGTTACATGGTGTTTCTAGAATGGAGTACGTATTGAAGTATTGAATAAGATGCTCAAAACGTTGAAGTAGAATGATGCCGAGCAGTCAAGTTGATAGGGTAGGTTATCTGAAGTGCACTTATCTCTATAAGCGGGATAGAGTAACACACACACTTTACCTGGGTCAGTGACGTCACATTCTTGACAAGTGACACCCACATCCTCTGCTACAGAGCAGCCACCACAATCGTAGTAAAGCATGGCTGTGTCCCCTTCAAAACCCGTGTACTCTTTGAATATCGGACTGAGATGAGTAGAATTCCGGATGTCTGCTTCTTGAATGAGGAAGTTGGCCGATAGCCAGGTTTTTAGTAGGTTAGCGGCAAGGAGTCACCCACAGGGCATCGTAATACATTTGATTGGGTCTAATTGCACTGTAATCAATGTACTCAGCACCCTATGTAATACTCCTCCCACTCTCTTTATAAGAGGATTTGGTAATCGATTAATTGCTGATATATGTTGCCCTAATATGGAATAATATCGATACTCACTAATTGCACTTCACTGGGTCTACCCCCTCTTCCTGTTTGCATTCTCGGGACTCCACAACTTCAAGTATGCCCTGCATGCACTTAACTCCTTCTGTGGGAGAAGGAAATTAGAGGTTCTCCTACCAATATAACGTGACTGATGAAAGTATTTGCTATGTCTCTCAGCAAAACTCACCAACACTTCCAAAGATAGACATGAATTCCAAAATAAGCAGCAGTATCTTCAAACTGAACATCGTGACTAAGATGATACGTGGCTACACAAAATTTATGTGAACGAGTTGCTGCGAAATGTATCACTGGAAGAAGAGACTGTGGTCGTTTATAATTGACTGACTAAATCTCTACGGTTTAATTGTTCAATAGACATGGAACTACCTATACAAGACAAGAAGATTAAGTGAAACGCAAAAAGGAGTGGCTACAATAATGGTCAATGGAGCAATAAATTCGTCAATATAGGGTGGGAGGACGTTCTCTCAATCATTGACAAATTGGAAAACGTGGCAGCAGACATGTATGAAAGTATGCAGTGTACACTGCAGTACAGGTACACAATTTACATTCAGCCATTAAACCTACATCCCTACAGATGACCCATTCAGGACTATGTCCACATATATGGACACCACGCGTTGGTAAAAGTGGACATAGGAAATGTATAGAGGGCACAATATGATAGAACAATGAGCATAATTCTAGTACTGAACATCGGACATCATTGGTCAAGGGAATGTACATAGTGTACCCGACTCAGGGGCATGACACTATGATATACATCCGAAATGTACCCGGTATACATTTCAAAGCAGCGCCGCTTCAGGTGGTACCAACACAACAGTGGCGGCAGCTGGTTAACCTGTACTCTGTACCCAATCCCTGCCTTTCCCCATCCATAATTACACTCACTTCACATGTATTGGAAGGAAGAGAGATCCACTAGGTTCAATATTATGCAAGTCAATTATACGTGCTGCGTGTGAGAGAGCACGTGTCTGCGTCTGATCACGTGATGCACAATGACCACGTGATACCAGCGTTGAGAGGAGAAATGAGAGGTGAATCTTGTAGTCATGGAGATGTGCTTATAGCCCTTGAGAAGTGTTGGAAGAAAGTTTTTGGAGGCAGACAAAAAACCTTCAATCATAATGCTATGATATCTCGATAGCTGAGTGGAGCTGAAACAGTGAGAAATGTCACGAAAGACAAGGAACGAATCCATGATGATGATTTGTACTATCACTGATTGTAAGTAGGATGCAGAATACAGTAGGATATGAAATACCATGATTCATGAAACTGAAGGTGCATGTGCGCGTTTGATTTGTGTTGATATAGGGTCAGAATTCTGAAAAGCGCTTAAATGTTCCTTAATCTGATTAGAACATGCTACATGGCCATGTGTGTGTGTGTGTGTGTGTGTGATTAGAGCAATAACAAAACAAACTGCTCAACAATAACACAGGAATTTATCTGTGGCTGAAGCACAATGTTATTCTAAATACATTATCTATATTATAATCGAGAGAGCATCTTAAAACNGTGGATCACATCCACTTGGCGGGTTTTCTAGTTATGACATAATACAGTGTTACATCAGTGCTTGGTATAATAGCTACAAGAACGGAATTGATGTGGAGCGCATATCGATTGAAAGGATGAAATATCGCGGCTAATGAGTCTCAATTCTCCCCATTTTCTCGCGTGACTCCCCCCTCATCTTCACACCTCTCCTCATTATAACATTCATACTCTGGGAGCTGTTCCCGCCACTTTCCTTAGCTGTTATAACATGACCTGTTCCTAATCTCATCACATCGTCATTTTCGTTAGAGATACTCTACCATAGAATAACATCGAGTACCTATACCATTATTATAGTGTACATACTGACTTACGGTGTAACCTAACCTTGATTTAACTTGTGTAACTTTTAACTGTAAATTCCTCCATACCCAGGGTCCCCATGGGATGCTTCCAAATCTTCTATCTACCATACCTGATACCCTAGGTGCCCAAACTCATTCATCCCCTGCCCAAACCCCTCCCTCCCCACCGTGACCGCCTCTCCCAGGTCTGGCTCTCCCTGACGTACTCAGAGAGTATCTACATGATCTGGATGTCCCTGACGGACTAAACTCCCTGGGCTTCACTGAGGATGATATCCCTGACTTGGTGGCTGGAGCACTGCCCCAAAAGAGGGTTCTGGACATAGCACCTATCAGTGCCACTGCAGAGCCCATAGCCGAGATATACGCCAACTCCATGAGAAATTACTAAATATCCCACATAACCGTATCACCAGCTGGTGGACGTATTTTTGGAATCATTCCAATTTTGGGATGGTTCCAGGTGCAATGTCGATAGGACGTCTTGCAGTTTTATCTTCAGAAGAATCATTTTGTAGCAATTCTTATCAGTAATCAGTCGTATGCAATTTTTCACTAACAATTTCTAAATTTCGTTTTTAACCCATTTAAACCAACACAATTTTTATCATTTTTATCAAGTATATATTGTAAAGTAGAATTTAGACAAATATCTTTTTCAGTGACCATTTATTAAACTTGAATATTGATTTGATTTTTTCTCAGAACCGACACTTATGACTTATGTTACATAAAACCAAAATGTGCATGGTTCCGTGTTCTCAAATATTTTGAGTACTGAGTAGTGACTAATAAGTATACTGCGCAATTAAATCGCAGCTTTTTTAACTTTCATCTTCATTGTCTGACTACTCTCTTTGTGATACCTTGACATTATCGCAGCAGGTTATAATGTAGATATACCTGTCAGATACCACCAGAAAGCATTATCGTATACGTCATATTATCCCATGATGATGATCTAATGGAACATGCACATTGCACATGAGAATGATCTCACCGCAACCATCTTGTAAACGATGTGTTTGTAAAGCATGTGTTTATAATATACTGTTTAGGAATCTTCTTCGGATTTACTGTTTGTGCGTCCATTTAGAGGAAACTTATTCCACGAATTAGAGTTTCATACACCTACAATCCACATTGTCTACTCAAAACCTTGAAAACGCATTGAGCATCAAAATGGTACAATATATATCGCGGTGCTATGGGATATCAGCTTCGCACATGTACTTCACATGTACTATGATGTCACTCGATAATAGCTCTCTTCCTTCTCACTGCTTATTGTGTAGAAGTGTATATTAATAGCAAGCATCACTCCATAATTAGCTGCACAGTGTCCTGGTAACTTCCTTTCTGCGCTTCATCTTGTCCATATTGCTGTTGTGGTTGTTGTTGTTGCTATGCTGTGTTGTTGCTGCTATGCTGTGTTAGTGTGTTGTTGTTGTTATGCTGTGTTGATGTTGTTGTTGTTATGCTGTGTTGTTGTTGTTGTTGTTATGCTGTGTTGCTGTTGTTGTTGATGTTGTTTTTGTTGCTATGCTGTGTTGTTGTTGTTGCTCTTGTCATACTTTTTTCTCATCCAACTCTCCTCTATAATAGCAAGAAGACACAACAACCATGGTTCATGGAATAGCTGATGTTGCTGAGTTTGAGGAGAAGGTCATCAAGGCCGAAGCTGGAAAATTGGTTGTTGTTGACTTCTGGGCTACGTGGTGTGGGCCCTGTGTGAACATTGCTCCAACGTATATTGCCCTCTCTGAAGAGTTCACTGATGTGTGCTTCTTCAAGGTGGATGTTGATGCTGCTGAAGATGTCACCGCTGCTCAACAAATTGAGTGAGTTTAACAATTCTATTTTCCCTTCTCTGCAACTATTATCAAATAATACCTTCTGGCGTGAGGGATACGTGCGATAATGCACGAACGCAGTGAGGGCGAGCACGTATCACGAAAACAGCCAGAAGGTATTATGTGCTATAATATTCTCCCTGTGATATATAAAACAGATATATATTTCAAAACAAAAAATATATATTCTGTCCCGGAAGGGAGAGCAGTCAAAACAACGAAGGTATTAGCTGCTATAATCCTGCACTGCGAGCACCATTATCAGAAATAGAGAGCGTGCATTATATGCGGAAATAATGCCCGGAGAGTATTATAAACTATTATGGGCCGTGGTACTGCTATTCAGTAGTTGCTACTGACGTTTCTACCCTCAGGTGTATGCCAACTTTTAAGTTCTTCAAAGACGGCAAGGTTGTTGAGAAGTTGGAGGGTGCCAACAAGCAGACCCTCAGAGATCTGATCATGAAGCACAAATAAGCACGTGCAGGTCTGCGTGTGAGAAACCATGTGATCTTTCCACGTGGGGTGAATGGCTCACAAAGCTTCTAGAAAAAGATATGGGTATCTAACATTCTGATATATTTTGTAGTGCTTAGGATGTACCTACCTCACAGATCCATTATTTATCAAACGAGATCTCTGATTTTGATTCCAAAGATGTGCCAAATGTTTTAATTTTTCGCTCCTGTTTGAACTTTCGAGTTTTATTTCTTATCAAATATCAATTTGAATTATAGACAAGTTAAATACAGTCAATATTTATTTTTTACGAAGTATAACGTTTATAATATGTTCGGATATATTTATCTTAGATCCATGAATTCTTTGAAATTATCAGAAGTCGCTTCACTGTCTGATTCAATGTCCAAGATCTTGCAGATCGATCTACTTACTAATATCAGATTGATGGTCATCAAATTAGGATCTTATTTGAATATTACTTCAATTGATATCAATTAGGTAATAAAGGTTGGGATGAAGCGTCGCTCACTCTGTAGTGGAAGAGACGTATATTTGGACCCAATTTGATGAGAATGCCTCTAGAAATATTCAATCCAATGAATCTGGAATGGAGTTATCTCTAACTGTGGTGGTCTGATCAATGCAATGTGAGTATTTATGATAGTCCAAGTTTTCACTACTGAATTGTTGTTCCTTTTTATCTTGCTCCTACAAAGTCGACTCAGGTAACTCCCTGTCCTTTCTCTAAAAGATTAACTCCATTGATTTAAACTTCCTCGAATTCAGATTTCATAACTATAACATTTCTCCAGGTATCAATAAGTTAAGTTACTCTTAAGACTAGGGTCACGGTCAGTGTCTTAAGTTACAGCTAGGATAACAGTTACGGCTAAGGAAGTAAGGATAGAGACAGAAGAAGACCAGCCTTCAATCAAGTTCTACTTAGGCTTGTGTAGATAAGTTCTTAGTCAGAATGAAGGCTACAATTTTGTCTCCAAACGCAAGATCCAATATCAAAAAGCAGTGGCAAATTATACCGGAACTGTGTCCTCAAATAAGACATTAAGACCAATCTGATCAGTTGATAGATTTAAGTTACCTATTCTACTTAAGTGTTGATCTTTAGTTACTCCTTTAGGAATTGACCATCTTGATTTCCAATAAGGACTCTTTAAATTCAAGTGTAGTGTCTTACTTGTGCCCAATAACATATTTTCTCATTTCTTGATACCTAAACCATAACTCTCTCTTAGCAAATAAGCCCTCAGATTCAGCTATGGGTCGTGGTGATGTAAGTTCCCTGATTTGTATCAACATTAAGTTAGAGTCCTGGATCAGTTTAGACTTTATGATACCTCAGACATTTTATTAACGGCGAAAAATGCAACTTCCGTTTTCTCACAGGGAGAGCGAGACGATGGATTGAAAAAACTGTTTGTTGGTGGTCTCTCGAGAGACACAACAGATGAGTCGTTCAATGAATATTTTTCTGGCTTTGGGACTATCACCGATTCTATCGTCATCAAAGATGACCAAGGAAGATCGAAGTGAGTAGCCCTTTAAATTATTTGCGATTTGCGTCACTTGTCACTTTGTCAGTCAATTTCGACCTATTACTCTATGGGTTCGTCAATCGGCATGTGTCTACAAAATCACAAAACTTACAGGGGCTTTGGCTTTGTCACCTTCTCCGAAGATCATGAGACTGATGCCGTGATCAAGGCCAAGGAGGACGGGCACAACATAGACGGGAAGTCTGTTGATGTGAAGCGGGCAATCCCTCGTGATGCTGATCCCGAGCAAAGAGAGAAGAACACTAAGATGTTCGTTGGAGGACTCAACAGGACCACAACAGAAGAGACGATCAAGCAGTATTTCGAGGAAATGTTTGATTGCCAAGTTGAATCTGTTGATCTGATCTATGAGAAGAAGGACCAGATTGAGCCTGGGCAGCAACCCAAACCGAGGTGAGTAAATCAATCGAAGTCCATATCAACATTTCATCATATGGTTCACGGTTCAAATTGTGACAAAGACTGAATGAAGTTTATTCGCAAGACAATACCTTTCAGGGGATTTGGATTTGTCACTATCAACAATTTCGATATTGTTGATAAATGCTGTGTCATGAAGAATCATACCATTGATGGAAAGGCTGTTGAAGTGAAGAAGGCAGCTCCCAAGGGAGGGCGCGAGGAAGGCGGGCGGGGTGGCCCAGGTAGAGGTGGCAGAGGCGACTACAGCCAGGGCAGTTATAACAGCCTTGGTGGTGGCTACAGTGGCCATGGTGGTGGCTATAATGGTGGTTACAACAGTCACGGAGGCTATGGACAAGGTGGCTACGGAGGAGGCTACAATCAGGGGGGTTATAACCAAGGCGGGTATAGCCAAGGTGGTTACAATCAGGGTGGATACGGTCAGGGTGGTGGCTACGGTCAGCCGGCACCTGGTTACGGTGGCGGCTATCAGAACAACCATTTTAGTGGCCCTGAGAAAACTGGCCGAGGATCTAGGCAAGGTGGAAATAGGGGTGGCTACAGACCCTACTAAGACAGACCATTGCATTACTCATTGGAGCAATTTGAACGCTGTTTTTTGCTGTTCCTGACGCAATCCTTCTTATTTGAGTTACTTTCAAAACGCCACAGGGCACACACTCAACATTGATCATAACTGTATGATTTAGACAGATCATGCTCCGACAATGTCTATGATTATTGTCCTCCTTTCTTTAATGTTGAAATTGATATTTTTATTTCAAGTTAATAAGAAAATATTACTGCTTTCATACCGAATTTGATACGGGAGACCTATGGTAATCTCTGAACGAGGTCTAGATAATCTCTACAACTTCCTAAGTTGAGAAGAAATTATGCCAAAACATCTTTGAATTTAGAACTATATTGTCTTTGCCATCCTCTGAATGCAGCATTGCAGCGTGTATGAGTTGAACTATTATTATTGAGAGGTGTGATGCCATATGGCCAGATGACGTGTGGGGAGGAAATTTAAGGTGTTAACAGCTCCGACAATCGCTATAATATTACACACGAACACGTCATTGTCTGTTAACCAACGCCTGAGTTAAGTGTTATAATGCATTGTCCGAATTGATTATTGGCTATTGTTAATTTACCGCGTTTGTCGTAACACACTCTAGGTTTTTTCTTCATAGCATCATAGCATGCCCGATCTTTCATATCAATTGACCGTGCTCCATCTACAGTAGGTATATAATTTTTTGTTGAATCACGTTTTGAATCAGACTAGCTATGTCCACTGATAAGATCATGTACCATATACCCTCTTCATCTCACCCTAACATGAACTCATATTGTAGCACAGCGATGGACGTTGACCGAGAGGTAGAGCTCCTCAAGCACCACATACAAAGGCTGGGGGAATCAAACGAGGCAGGGGGATACACCATCAAATTCGGAGTCCTCTTCAAAGATGACGAGTGTGCCAACGTTTTCGAGGCCCTAGTCGGTACCCTGAAAGCAGCCAAGAAACGGAAGATCATCGATTTTCCCGGACAGATGCTCCTCAGTCCAACTCATGATGATGTTGTGATTACGATGAATCAATGTTAGGTTGCCTTTAGGAGAACTATGATGATGTAGATACTATTTGTATGGATGTAGATCAATTTGATTGTAGTAAGCACGCTACTTTCAACTTTGTTGCTGGTCAAATATGATGATTCCAAATAATTGCATTTTCTATGATCTTTTTATCATTTCTACTGGTATGTACCGAGATTAGTGAAATGGAAGTGTACGTATTTTTGCTGAATTTTTGCAGGATTTTGATTTAATGACGATGGGATATTTTCTTACCTATTTTACCTATTATTCACATATCAATATTTCTTGATTTCACAATACCTTTCTGAAAGTACCACAATTATTTTACAGTTTTACTGATCTTAACAAAAATTGCCTCTTAAATCTCTCGTAAAAATTCTTCAAGACAGTTAATTTCAAGATGAATCCTTCTTTAATAAACCAACTTAATTTGGATAATCTAAGTTGACCATATGTTTACTGTTTAGGTCTATTCGCCCTATGGACCACTACAATTAGTGCATCTGCCTCTTCTCGACACTATGACTGAAAGACATTGCATGAACCTCAAATGAAAATATCATGATGAATTTGATTGAACACAAGTTAGATCAAACTGTTGAGATAGTTCGTATTCTGGGCAAAGTGAACAAGAAAGTCAGGGCTCAGGGGGTACTATTTCGGTACAAAACACAAGATGATCCGAATAAAATCAGGGATTACAGATGTTCAGCCTTCCAGACGGTCACAGAGGTCAGTTTTTCAGAAGAATCATGTCAAGAAAAATTAAATCGATGAACGGAAATCTAACCATCGTAATTTGAATATTATTGGTCAATTTGAGCCCTATCATCTTATCACAACCTGCAACCTGTGAGAGTTTCGAAACTGAGATCGCCGTTCCCATCCGGTTCTCCTCAGGTTTGTGTTGAAGTTGGCACTGTGCCATGTGGCACAGTGATAATGCGATGTAAGGAAGGGTGCCTCCATCCGATTGTGGCATTTAATCTGTGTACCGAATGTGGCAAGGACCTGAAGAATGAGGAGAGGGAAGTTGAGGGAGTAGAGAAGAGTGTTTCCATGCTTCATGCAATCCCACAGGTACAATCATATCCATGATACCAATCTCTCATCCCCCGACAATTCTTGTAACTGGTAGCATTGAATCTGGTTTCTCCCCTCTTTGCAAGGTATCCGTGAGCGAGACTGAAGCCTCTGAGCTTGGCATGTCGGATATCTTGCACCAGCTAAAGAGCCGGAAACTGACGCTCGTCGTGGATTTAGATCAGACTCTCATACACACTTCTACCACAGAGAACATTCCTGAGGGTATACCCGGGGTTTTCCACTTTTTCCTCTCCGGCAAGAAGTTCAGGTTTCTGCAGTACATCAGACAACTGATTTCGATGTTTCATACAATTCAGGAAATAGACAATGCCTCAGGCATATCAGTATGTCATCATAGTTTGCTTTATCTAAACCGCAACGACCCCCCTCCTTCATAACATACAAATATATTTCAGATACTCCACCCGTCTTCGGCCTGGGACGACAGACTTTCTGAAGGACATGAGTCGCTTGTACGAGATGCATGTCTTTACCATGGGTGCTCGGGACTACGCAGATGCTATCACAAGTTACCTGGACCCTGATCGCAAGTATGAGCCACAAAATTCGAGAGCTATCGTACTTGTATCATTTGTGAATTGAATGCTGAGTTAGTAATCATATTATGAAGTGGTGGTTCCGAGAACTGTTGCCATGACAACAGAATACACATACCAACGAGGTATACTCTTCCTTGATAATATATGATGTAGATTTCAGAGTATATTAGCGGTTCCTGTTCAGGTTTTTCTCCTCACGCATCCTGTCCCGTGATGAGTGTTTTGACAACCACTCCAAGGTTCCTAAACTCCAAGCCCTCTTTCCCAAGGGGGATCGGATGGTGGCTATCATTGATGATCGATTTGACATGTGGATAGATTGTCCGAACCTAATCAGAGTAACTCCCTACAACTTCTTCGAGGTTTGAAAAGTTTGCGTTTGGAAGCATTGTTGCAAGAATCCGCAGTAGGGCTGATCGCGCTAAGTAACCTTACAGGATGTCGGGGATATAAACGACCCCAACGCAAAAACTACAAAGCACAAGTCGAGAACTACGTTCTTAGATCGGAGTGGCATTGAGGTGGCCCAGTTCAAGAAAAACAAGCCCCTTGACTTAGAACAGACTTCTTTTTGCATTCGGTAAGCGGTTGTATCGCAAGCCGTAATTATGTTAGATGTGTTACACACTTATACACAACTGCCTTATTTTCCTCAGAACAGCGAAGAACAACCTATCCTACATCTCCACAATTCCCATGGCAACAGACAAAGTTACTCCTGACTACCACAAAATCTTCAGCACTCTCAAAACACTCCTCCTCGACGGAAGTTTCGAACTTTCCCTCCTCCACCTCAAGCATGTTGCAGAGAATATCAAAGCAACATCCCCAGCAACAAAGGCAACCTCCACCCTTTCATCAGAATCGTCCCAATGTGACGACATTTGCTCATCAGATGGTGTGACAGTGCCGTCACAAGTTGACTCTCTTAGCACGGAGGAGCTGAATACCCAGCTCAATGAAGCGATGGATACTCAGGAGTCGGACGAAACAACCACTGCATCATCCAGTGAACTGCCTGAAAAACCAGCAGAGAAATCAGAAACAAACAAATCATCCGATAGTGACGATGAATTTGCCATTATTATCAAATCATTGTGCGAACAACAAGATCACATCAAGGCTATGTCTGATTTTTACATGAAGTATGTGGAGAATGGGCCTGAGAGGGCCAAAGAAAGGGACGAGTTGAAGCGTGCTTCTCCGATTTTCAAACTCTATAACGAGAAGGCGGTTAACGATCAGGATCGGTATCTTGATACACTTGGAGGACTTCTCAGACAGGTTTGTCCGCCCTTTCCCCGAGTGATTATTCCTCGTATCTGAATTATAACTCTCCACTGCATTCCCTCAATAACCACCTTTAAATAATCCTTCTCCAGAACAATAGGTACTCTTCATATCATACTAACATACCAACTTTTCTTCCTATTCAACCCTATTTCCCCAGTTCGTATCTTCTTCTCTCTTGTCTCATATCATCTTCTCCCACAGGTTCACAAGAATTTCTACGATCAGTACAAGGAAACTCTAGAGTTGGAGAAGCTCCCCGATACTCGGGCGATTATACCTGATATCCGTGAGGTGTTACGAGGGTGTAACATCGTGTTCAGCGGTATTATCCCCATCAACTTCCCCAAACCTCAGAATCACCCGATTTGGTGTGCTGCTGTTCAGGTACTTGTTTGATAACTGTGTAGGTCACGTGTCACAATAACGCGTGTCGTTCAACTGTCTAACCATTTCTATTTCTATTCATTGTAAATATATTGCAAACTCCTCAAAATCTCAGTTAGGTGCAGATGTGAGCTTGACGCTCGTCAAGACCGGTACCCGGAAGTCTACACACCTCGTGACGTCACGGTCTGACACGGGGAAAGTGCACCAGGCACTCAAACTCCAGGATAAAGTGAAGATTGTCACGGAACAATGGTTGTGGGCGTGTTTTGAGGCGTGGCAACGACTACCCACCAAGGTGTGTGGTTCAGTGTGTAATGGTGTGATTCAGTGTGTGATCAATGGTATGATAGCTAGTGTGTGCTACTGTGTATGATAGTGTTGTGGGACGATGACAGCATTCACTTCACAGAATTACGAATGGGAAGGCCTGACCGGCGGCAAGAGAGCAAAGTCACGTAGTCCGGAACGGGCTGAGCTTGCTAAGCTGGGAACGGAATTACAGAACACGATCGCGGGATCGGTGCTCGATAAGATGACTTCTGAAGTCGATGAGGTGTTGGAGAATGGATCAGATTCCGATTATTCCTCTCCTACAGGTACATGGTGATTTGTGTGAATCAGATTGTGGTAATAGAACGATAGAAGGCTAGCAAACAACTTTATCGCCGCAGTATTCTTTTGCTAATTCGAATTCTTAAGCTATGTATCAAATGAATCCCGTATCTGAATTTTGTATCTTTTTCAGACTCGGAAGACTCGTCGGAAGCCGAGTCGATGGAATCTAACGATCTCACCGGGCCTCCCACGCTAACATCGGACCGTGCCCCAACTGCGTCCAGGAAAAGGGCAAGGTGTGAGGTGGATGATGGACTGGGGAAGAAGGGGGAGGAAGACCAGGAAAATGATGATTGTGGTAAGTTCGGCCGAGAATGTGGGAATAGATTCATTGTGCTAAAACAATGTCAATTTTTGATCTTTTTGAGCGAAATACACGCCACTTTTGAGATTAATTCTCGTTACAGATTCCGACCACTCGCTTGAGGGAGATCTATTGGATGAGTTGGAACAGGAGTTCACAGAACAGTTGAATGAGGCGTTAGAGGAGGAATGGCACGGAACTGACTCGTAATCCCAAACCTATCTAGGACTCTTCATGGACTTAAATATGACGGGAACCATACATAGCAATTTTTAATTTCTTTATTTATTGATTCGTAATATTTAACTTAAATAGATGGTCCAATGTTAAGCGATGTTTTTAACTGCTTTTAACATATTGCTCTTGTAAAAACATTTCATTTTTAGGGATGTTATGAATCCGATTGTTTTCATATGTCCGTATTACCCAACATTATATGGTCGTCTTTACACTACCAATGTACCGCCAATCCATCGATATTGTGGGCCGGTCACACTCTAATTGCATCATCAGTGGTTCGCGCGGCGACATTTTGATGAGTGATGAGAATTTTAGTGGCGCGCACGCGAATAAATCTCATTCCTTTTGTGGATTTTTGAGTAAATGGCATCCCATTTTCTGGTACAGAATTCATTTTCAAATGCTTCGTCATACACTCTCTAGGTGTCAAAGAATTCCATCGGATACATTCCTACGTCATACAGCCATAATTTGGTGTCAACAATCGATGGCCGTTTGTCACACGGGCCTGTTCTGACGAACTGGTGTCAACGAATTTCATCGCAAGCATTCCTTCGTCACAGTTATGTAGTGGTGTCAACGAATTCCATCGTATGCATCTCTTCGTCACAGCTATAAAGTGGTGTCAATAATTTGTTGCGGATCGGTCGCCGTTCGTCACAGGCCTGTTCTGACGTACTGGTGTCAACAAATTCTATCCTAGGAGTGCCTTCATTTGTTTAATGTAGCGGCGTCAACAAATTTTATCGTATGCATTCCTAAGTCACAGCTATGGAGTGGTGTCAACGAATTGTGACAGATGAGTGCCTCAATTGATCGTCACAGCCCTGTTCTGGCGAACTGGTGTCAACGAACTCCATCGCAAGTTGATGCAGCAGAGCCATGAGGTCATTGAACTGGAAGTTAACTACTTAAGCATCTTTATTCTTTAAGGACCCCACCAGCGTCAAAGTGTAGACGATAAAACAGCTTGTGTTTCTAAATGATTCGTGATTTCGCGACATAGTCAACTAGAGCACATATTTCTCCCCTTTACCTGCGGTAGGAATAAGGGACCTACTAGCATTATATAATACCCACTCATTAACGGAACAGTCCCTAATTCTTTCTCATTACAACATCCTCTCCGCAGCTTTTAAAGTCACAGCTGGCGAGCCCACTTGGTCAATGGAAAGCATAGCATTGGCATTCTGCCAGGATTTCATGATTGCGGCAACATTTCAATATCTTCCAGCTCGTTTTGTTGTGTGGTGCCCTCGATTAGGACTTTCTTGCAGTTCTTTATGTGAGTCATGCCAATGCGCCTGAAACGAATACGGTGAAAACTCAGTCAAGTCACGGAGTCGAGCAATCAATGGCTGGGAAACAAGGAATTTGCCACAATTTTAATCAGATTGATCTACATCAAAGAGATCTTGCAGAAGCAGCAGTACCTGCGCACACCGTAGAAAATCACAATAATGACAATAGTCATGGACACTATGATAGCTCCGGTTATGGCCACTGTGTTCACATGACTGATTACTTCAGTAGGTTTTGATCCCTGGTGCTCCTCGAATGCTAGGTAATCTGTGTGTTGGAATAACGTGTTAAAGATTATGCCTTTGAGGCGGACCAATGATTCTCAGAGTGCCTAAATTAGTATATTATACTGGGAATTCATTTTGAACAAGATCCCTGAATTCTTCTAACGTCTTAACTTCTTACCCGTATAAGTGAATATCCCTTCCACATGGGGGTAGGATCTCTGTAAAGCTGGGAAATCAATCACTTTGAGAATGGTTTCAGCAGGAATTGCCTGACCGTCACCCATTGCTGTAGCAAATAGCACAGTCCTGGCAAAATTGGATTTTAGGAACATCATTTGCCTCAGCAACATTAAAGTGCCCGGTATCCGGGAATCCAGTTTGAGATAATGAGAGCCGAGAAGGTCTCACAATCATGCTGTAGGTACCTACTGCATAATACTAATTGCCACACCATTTGATTACAAAATACCAAATTTTCATACAGAAATCTCTGAAATTGTGAAACCTGGCGGATTCGGCGGGAGAAGATCCATGGTGTTGGATCAGGAGTTTCACTTTGAATGTAACGTCAGATCCTCGGTACATGTTATTGAATAGACCATCTGTCTCATTCTTAACGGTCATGAGATCATCAGAAACGGTCACAACGAACAAATAAAGATGATCGACGTCCAGTAGCAGCGTTTCCGTTCCTGAAAATACCCAATACAGGAACTTTCGGGAAAGAAATGTTATCTCTTAAGATAACCAAAGAACAAAGATTGCAAAATTGATCTCTATAATAATAGAGAATGGTATTTCTGGGGAAGGGTCCCAAATTTTATGACAGCTTATGCATTGTATCTCATTTTTCATTGGTCGAATCAAAGTTTTGCTGGTAAATGACCATCTGGTGAGTCATGTGAAGACGATTAGCCATCGAGGATCAAAGCAGATTCGTTTGTTTTCCAGAAATCAGTTTTGAGATTTGGGACCCTTCCCCAATAATACAAATGCAACAAAGTGCACAGTAAAATAATATAAAAGTACGTGCACCGTGCAGTTACAACTTTACAATGTCATTTGCCAGTACTGATCGATCAGCACGGCGGGAATTTCTTGGATTTGAAATTTTCACAAAACGACAAATGACAATATATATAACTGATCAATCGATCATGCATGCATGCAGCGCGTCCCGTTAAAAATGAATTGTCGATTTCACCATTGCGCTTATAACATGTTGCTGCGCGTTACGCAAAATTCTTGGCCCAAGAATAAAAGCTGCGAAATGATGATTTAAGATGAATTGCGCTGACAAGATTTTCGATTTGTCACAAGGCAGTGAACAGAACGTCTTTCTGAAGTGGCATATCCATGAATTATACGTCTTTAAAACACCTCGATGATTATTATTAGAAACTGCAATTAATCTCGGTGATTAATTGTAACCGTCTGCACATGGTTACAATTAATCACCGACGGTTATGTTTATAGGTACCTGATGTGGCACATTCTGGACAGCAATCACCCGGTACCAAGCTCATACTAGCACACTCATACGATTGCGGACATGCTTCAGTTGTGCAATTGACTGTGTCTGACGGAAAAGGGAGAGTGTTAAGTAAAATCGTGGGAAAATAAGTTATAGAAATAGTTTTTTAGTTAAGAAATTGTAAATGGGAATCAGTGGGATATACAAGTGGATACTGTTTTCAGTTTGCAGGGTAATTGATAGAAGGCCGCTTAACTCCCATGAGTATTCAATATCACGGCTTCTCTCGGGGTCAAGCAGCCCTACTACGTCAAATCTGTATGGCTTTTGTTGACGAGTAGGTTTACTATTCATTGAAACTACTGTTTTCTGCACTTAGATTTCAGTTTTCACGAGCCTACGCAAAGTACAAAGTATGTTGATTCAACCTAAATCAAAGGTGTGTCTATAATGTCCATATTAAGTCTATTTTATCGCTTTTTACATCATGGCAATACCTAATTGCTTTCCGGTCGGCATCAGCTACCATATTAGTGGAGTAGGTATGAGTATTGAGTATTTAGGTATTGAGGAAACAAATGATAGCATGACCCACTAAAAATGTTCTCCTAAAAAAGTGTGTATAACAGTGTACCCATTCTACAAATGTCCCTTGCCACAGATACAAATCTACTTGTTTATTGATGGGAGAATATTTCTATGCAGCCTTCGAAGCAGAATCTTGCATGTTCAATGTGTGATACACTCACACATACTTGTGCGGTATTTTTAGAAAAGTGTGACTTTTCAAATTCCAAAGTGCAGCGTCTTCAGAGACGGGAAATTTTTGTGGCACAAGTCAATACACTCGGCATAAGTATCAGTTTGTGTGTGTTTTTGTTACTTACCAACTTGTGTGTGTGTGTGTGTGTGTGTGTGTGTG
>CAMPET010000421.1:9447-20135 GCA_946803715.1 Beroe ovata
ATTGATTTTCATGTTTTTGCACGTTTTGCTTCCCACGCTTGAAATCATCATTTGGGCGTGCTTTCACGGCCAGTTTAAGCTGGACATGATTATAAAAAGGGTTGATGCTTGTAGTATGAAAGTAGGAGATATGATTTGGTGAGAAATTAGCGTCGTTTGAGCTCATTCAGTATTCATGAGAGACCTTCAAAATCGGAGTAAAAAGTGTGGGATCACTCGCTTCATTTTCTACCGATACTGAGATCGAAAATTCGATGCAAAATTTTTAGTCTATTTTCATTCAAATACCATGGATTCCCATGGAAATTTCGGCGCTGAGTCGATTCCCGAACGAATTTGGGCCCTATCTCGCTCCCCTTAGGAGCTGTTCGTCATGCGACTTCAAACCTCACGTCTGAGAAGAAATCGGAATTTTCCCATATTTCCCGATGAGCTAGCCTAAAAATTTTTTCAGATTTGGATTCTTCGTCAAAAGATAGGCCGGAAACACTAATTCCCGGTGTGTTTCCTGGAAAATGTTTTGAATTCGTTATTTGAGTGTGGTCTTACAGCCAGTTAAAGCTCGAATTGATCGTTAAGAGGATTGATACTTGTAATATGAGAGAAGGAGAGATGATTTGGTGAAAAATTCACCAATTCACCATAAGAGACCTCTCAAATCGAAGTATAGGTTATAAGTGTGGGATCACCGACTTCAGCATCTACCCATACTTGGATCAAAATTTCGACGAAATTTGTTTGTTCCATTTCCATGCAAATGCCATATATAAATTTCTTGGTGTTTTTGGACGCTGAAGCGATTTCTGATCGAATATTGGCCCTATCTTGCCTCCCTGAGGCGTCATCTGTGACATATAATAATCATGAGGTAATGTTAATTGTTAACCCGTCTCGACTCACATCACACGACACGTACCACACTGGGCACTTACCTGTCCCCCTTCTTGATAGGCTGGTCGTCCTGGTAACCAGCGGACCCGAGGATCTGTATGTTGACATATTTCACCCAGTAATTCCCACACTTCCGGGCCCAGTTCACCTGGGTGGTAACAGTTACAGAGCACTCTACATGTACCTAGCCCTGAGTAAACGGATAACTCTTCATTTGTTATTCCCCTCTATTCTAGTACTGTTCAAAAGTAAGCGATTCATGTTCAATGCCTCCATAATGGCCCCTTCAATGCTCATGCACTGTCCCTGCAGTGTCCCTCGCACTAGCAGCAATCTGACGTACCCGGACATTGAGGTCGTGGAGTCCCTCGTTCTCAATCTTGAGTACGGACCCAGTATCCCCCACTATTACATCCTCATACGTACTGATACACTTCACCTGGGGGATAGTCATGTGTCTCGCTGAGGAGAATGTGTCTCACTGAGGAAAATGTGTCTCACTGAGGTGAATGTGTCTCACTGAGGAGAATGTGTCTCACTGAGGAGAATGTGTCTCACTGATACGAACATACTTTCGTACGGACGTTTAATAATACGACTCCGATAAATGTTATAAATGTTATTATCTGTCACTAGCGACTGTCACTAGCGACTGTTACCACTGACTGCTACCAAAGAGTTTATGTTAACAGTGGCTGTTACTGCAGGAGCTTCTCACCTGCATCCCGACTCGAATGTTATTTTGAACGTACTCCGCGTACGCGTCCAGTGTAGCAAAGTTAGCGGGTAACTTGTACTGCGAGTCATCATCTACATACTCGTCTATGAGAGAGGGAGAGTGATTACTGATTACAGAGGGGGGGGTAATATCACACTCAATTTGTCAAAACTCTATCTTCAGACCCAAGTTATCTCACAGAAACTTTATCAAAGACATAGGAATTCATCTACTATTATAGACGGTCTCTCTCGTAATTGTTACCATGGTAACACCCTCGTCACATAACAACATCCTACCTCCATCTGAGAACTCGTCGTCATCCGATGAGTCCTGCGCGGTGGGAGTAGTAGCGGGTCGGGCAGGCAGGGGCGGCGGGCTGGGATTCTCCAGTAACCAGGCAACCACCTGCTCAATACGGGGCTCCTCAACTGACAGTGCTGATGAGAGTTTCAGTGAGAATACATCATTTGGAGGGATCGAAAATGGGACTCGTTTGATAATGGTTATCAGTGGTTACTTACAGGTCAGAGCATGTTCGATGTGGTGTTGAAGGAAGCCCATGTCCAGTATCTGTCTAACTATCGGCGCCATCGGTTTTGATTGCTTTGTGGTGGCGCTGTTGGGGCGTGACTTCACTTTCTTAGCCTGGTGATGAGATGCTTGTCTGACAATTGAATTGGCTAGGTATGAAAGGTATCGAAATATCTGTCAACCGAGTTTAGAGTAATTTAACAGAAGTGATAGAATTCTCCGCGAAGAGGGATTGCTACCATTGAAGTTGGTTCTGATACAGGATCAGGGTGGAGAAGCTCCGCCATGAGAAGCTGAGAGAGGGAAAGAGCGGCAACCTCCAGCTCTTCTTGGGAGAACACCGCCTTCACTGGACTAGGTCTCGTGGCGGAGACCTAGAGAGAGATGAGAATGAGTGGTTGCTATGAAGGATGAGTGGTTGCTATGGAAATACGACACTCGGTTCTCATATGCATACCCCTAATCCTTATGCAATCACGAAGTAAGCAAACTGTGGTCCCTCTCACTCACCATGAGTTGTCTAAGGAGCTGGGACGAACCCGGTTGGTTCACCAAATCAGAAGCATTTGCTTCAAATCCCTTTGGCAAGAGGGAGGTGTCAGGAGGAGCGTTCACCATGATTGCTCGTAATCGAGTCTGACTCTGGAATAGCACTCGGGCAGCTTTCAGAACTCCAAAGAGAAGGAGCTGCCGCCACAACATTGTTGGGTCTATCTTTGGTGGCTCACTGGGCGGCGAATCTGTAGCCACTTCCTCCACTCCCCGCTTCTCACCTCGTTCAGGAACCGACTCCTCTTTCTCTGAGTAGGGGGGTTTGATAGTAAGAACTCTTGTTGAAATCACCTCGTCCTTTGAAACTCATTCCAAACATCCCAACTCACCCCACCCCAAAAACTCAGCCTAACCCCAGGACTCACCCCCGTCCCCCACCCCACAAAACTCACCACTTACCCCACAAACCTCACCCCACCCCCACAAAACTCACCCTCGACGACACTCCCCTCGCAGTGAGGGGCATCTCCTGCGCTAAGTGTTCGCGTGTGACCCTTCTTACTAGAACTCCCGATAGCAGAGCAACTCGAGGTTCTGATGTGGCCAATGCCAGTGTTGCTGGACAGGTGATCAGGGAGGGTTACCTCTGAGTCTGGGGGAATATGAGGGTTGGATGAACAAAACTTGACAACATAGCTTTAACTTCAAGGGGGTTTAAGATATAACATTAACAGCAGGCATTCTAAAAGTTTGCAACTCATAAAGGCCCCGAAGGGCCGAGAAAAGTCACTGACCTAGACGTCTGGATCCGCTTGCTAGAAGTATGATGGATGCCCACACTCCCATATCTCTAGCGGACATGGGCAACTTGTCCACGTGCAGTGCACCTTCCACCACCAGCTGTACCTCGCTCAACAAGCACGCCTAGCAACAACATCACGTGTTACCATGGCAATTAACACATGGCAATAAATGGAAGTCACACAACACATAGAACGGAGGAAGACAAGTATGGAAATCAGAAGTAGCTGGACATTGTACCTTTTTGCTGTGGTCTTGGAGCTGTAGAGATATTTTACCAGATGGCTCAATCCTACAAATCGTAGCGAACCCCCATTTTGGGTTCTCAACGAGTGAACCTAACCTCGGTCTCTTGTCAACACCTCCTGTCAAATAATCGAGATTGTTTCTTTTTCGATCTATTCAACAAACTCACTGATGACTTACAGTTAGAAACATCGCGAACTCTATTGACTTACAGGTATAATGAACATTTCAAACAAATGATCAGAAGATCCCACCTATCATACTGAGAACGGCAATAAGTGGGCCCATGATGCTAGGGTTCCCAATTACACCCTCCCCTTCATCTGCCAAAGCAATTATGTTCGTAATGGTACTCAACCAGTTTGATATGAACCTGAAGTGAAAATATTTGTACATGTTTGATGTTTTTCGATTGAACAACACAATTTGAGCTGATTGCTCAATTACAATCCAATTATCTAACCCGTTAATTGAGGAATTCCATTCTGGGAGGGAGTGTAACTTTCTGAGGAGGGTAACAACTTCCTCTGCCACTGTGCTGACTGGTGGTGCGGTGAGGGATGCGATGCCCTCCCCCTTGCCACACCGTGCCCTCTTACGACGATGCCCAACTCTGGGAGTGGAGGGGTCGTGTGAGATGGTGGTAACAACTCACTGCGCGTTTTATAAAGGAGTAAAGTGATCACACAGTATTAAAATGAGAGTTGTCAATTGTCATAAACTCTGTACGTTGATCCTGTTCGAAGTTCGAATATTCCCCACAATGATTTTCAGAGCAACTCTCCTGCTATTGACTGCTTTCGTTATGGTGGCTCATGCGGATTTCAAGAAAGTGAAGCCACCAAAGAAGGGCTTGGTAGCAGCGAAAGCGTACCTAAAGGCCATGGATCCGAAGGCAGGAGATAGTGAGGAAAAGAAAGCAAGCTTGGTACTGCTAAACAAGATACAGGAAGCAATTGCGGACTACCGCTGTGCACTTGGGAGAAGCGATTGTGCACCACTTTTGGTAATTCCGTGACTACTGAACCAGTGTTTTGAATTTTCTTCCTAAGTTACATTTTTTGCGATTCTTAGATACCTATGATGATTATCAAACGTTTGTCGTTTACAAAGTGAAATGTTTCAGGTTTCAGCCCAAGAAGCGAAGAAGTACTTGCTATTTGAAAGTTTCGAGGACGGCAACTTCGAACCGTCCGACTCAGACACGAAACGTTTCATCGTTGCGAAACAGGAAATTGGAGACGAAATTCCCCTCCTCAGTGCCATTGAGAGTAAGGTTGTCTCGTATATCTGTAGTGTTGAGCCAGGCACGTGCAAAGACGTGAGGAAGATTACAAACTCAGTGGGAAAGAAGCTGGATAATATCGCCGAAGAAAACAAGATTGAGAGTTCCTGATTCTATGCGATTGTTTTGTTGGATAATGTCTCTTTTTGTTCATATTCTCGTCTCAAAGCACTGATAGAACGATAATTTGATTCTAAGGATTAAAACAAAAGTTAATTTTCGAAGAAAATGTAGCGACATACTTGGGAAGCCAGGTCTGGGACACGAGAACATGTCCGAGAATGGAGAACAGCTTGTCAATGAGTCCTGGTATCCTGGTGAGATCGTATCCCTTTCCCCAAGCAGGTAAGATAACACCCAACAATCTGAGTACCATAATCTTATGGAACACTTCAGCTCCAGTCCATCTGTGGGGGAGAATGTCAGAGATAGCGTGAGAGAGGTGGCTGGTGAGGGAGAGGGGGGGAGAAAGTGAGTATCAGTCAACTCCGGTGTCAGTGACAGTGAGGCGGAGGTTGTCGAGTGATATGAGAGGTTGTTCGAAGAGGGCTTGTAAGTCTTCAAATTTGGAGGTGTTGAGGAACAGAATCAGAAAATACAAGCTACACTAACGTTCCAGATCCCTGGTTACTGAGACTCCCAATGATAGAGAGAAGATGATCGAGCCAGCGGTTTTCCGACAGCATGTGTTTGACCGCTGGTGTTACTGCTATTCCTGATGATCATATAGCGATAAGATCTCGATCAAAACTATAAATGTTTCGAAAACGGTAGGACAGTAGATGCATATTTAAAAAAATGCCTGTGACATGCTCACCCCGTATAAAGTTAAGAGAGGCTATGCCAGGATGGAAAGTCGTGTCCCGAGCCCAGTTCCTCAGTTTGTGATGGAGCAGCGAGCAAATGGGGGTTAGACCGACATTGTTCAGGCAGCCTGATACAATGGCTATCCGCGAAAGATAGTGTGCCGCCATCGCTCCGATACCCACCAAATTCTATAGAGAATGGAACAGTTTGAGTCGGTTTTCATGCTATGCAAATACTAATCTTCCTCTTACCAAACCTTTCTTACCAAGTTTCGGGTGTCATTAAGCCAAGATTCCCACGTTTCAATCTCTTCTTCAGCAACCTCCAGATAAGAGTGGGTTTTGTCCAGGTTAGGGACATCAGCCAACTTCAAATCATATCTTCAGGAGGGGATAACAGTTAAACCACAAGAGTTGCAGAATAGCGGACAGAAACGCATGTGCTGCACACAACTAACCTCTTTTCTCTACCCATTCTATAGCTGTTAGTCTGACCAGAATCCCAGTGTACACGAACCCAGCCGTCACCTCCAACCTAACAAAATATACGTTGGAAAGGTCAACCCAAACCATGTAATCCATATCATGCCAAGTTTTTGATAAATGAATATGACGAACTCACCTCGCTGATAACACATCCCTCGCCCGGTGGCTGACCATCCTGTTCTCCCCACTTCCAATCTGGACCTCGCACCACTCTTACTCCTGGTTTCAGCAACTTTGCCACCTCACTCCCTAGAGAGAATGCATCGTTGTGATGGGTTGTCTGGAAACTACAGTCACTAGGATACAAACTCTCTGTGCTGCTAAGATACGCGCGTGAATTCTAAACCTGACATGGGAGGCGGGGGTGAGGGGCGAGGGGGTGGCTTCACTTCCTCTACCAGTGATAACACCACTTTGTTACTGCTCTTCATCCTAGTGGGACATGATTAATGAGGATACACAAACAGGACACGTTATACACTCACTAAGATAAGGAGTGAAGATTGCCATCTGGAAAAGAGGGTTTTAACCAAAACGAGAACTCACTTGTAAGGTCCTAGTATGCGTGATACGGATTGGGTGAGTGCCAGCATCCCGTTGTTGAGCAGCATGGTGACACTTGACGGGCTCTGACTCGATGATAACATTGTCAGACACATGAGAAGGAACTTGCTGTGCACACTGGAGCTGATGAGATCATCCTGCGTCATGTCATCTCGTCGTGTATTACTGCTGCTACTACTACTGCTACTTCCACTGGGGCCGTTTTCTATCAATGCCTGCGAGGGAGAGTAAGCTTGTTGAAGTTGAAACATGTGTAAATACTTCATGTAAGCCCAGATAATTTCGCTCGGTTTTCACCTCAAGAGAAAGGACAGAGTTTCTCAGAGTATTCAGAGTCCAGAGGTCAATCTTCTGGAAGCTAAGGTCGAGAAGTAACCGTTCGTTAGCAGGTATAAGATCGACATTGTCCATGTAGTTAAGGAGGGGGCTAGGGTAGTCCCCTACCAGTCCCATCCATCCCTTCAGAATGAAATACTCCACGGACTTCAGCATGTTAGTCTCCGTAATGAGGGACATGAAGAACTCTGCTCCTTCCAGTCTCTTCTGAGCCCGCAGGACCTGAATCATAAACAGTTGATGTGAAACCGTTTCTTACCAACATCTAATGAAAGCACAAAATGCGCGCACAAAACGCTCGTGCCCGCGCGAAGAAATACTACTTGAGATTAATGCGCCTTACATAAAAGAGAGACGTTCGTTTACTGCCCAAAATTAAGTCGGAATTTGCCATTTTGGACATCGATTTTTTTGAAAGCATAATCACTGATGGCTTTCCAATTTTGTCGACCACACAACTTTAAATAGATCCAACCACGACAGGATGCTATGGTACAACATCGGAAGCAATGCAACTGCAGGTGACAGACTGCATAGTTGGTAAATTGTAACAGAATAATGACGTGATTTCTGCTCGTAAAACACGCTGACAGACACGCTAGTGTATTCGATAGAGTAAAACGCACAGTACACAGTTGTGATCTATAAATAGCAGCAACCTGTCGTTGAAGTGCATATCGTAGTTTAGATATGTCAATGATGTAGTCTGCAAGGACGAAGTCTGTGATCCTCATTACGACCTGCATCTCTGCTGACATGCTTCCCATTCTATCTCTCAACCATCTGGGGCGAGAGTGTTAGTATAAAGTCACAGGGCGAGGGGCGAGAGGCGAGAGTGTGAGCTGGGGCGTGAAGGAAAACAGAGGGTGAAACTGAGGAATGGACCAATTGAAAATCTTTGATTACCTCGAAATTGTCAAGTACGGTCAAATTTACACATTACCACTTACTTGATTAGAGATCAAGTTGTATGATAATGTAGGTATATCGCTATAATTGTACCTGACTGACTGAGCTGATCGTAGTGCACCTCGCACTGGCGTCGATAAGCTGGACTCTGCTGTGCTACATGAGGGTGTGGGACTACCGGGGTTAGAGGGTGTAGGGGTCATCTGAAACAAACGTGAGTGAAAACTGTGTGAGAAACTGTGTGGGTAACTGTGAGTGGAAACTGTGTGGGTTTAAACTGTGTCAGTGGAAATTGTGTGGGTAACTGTATGAGTGGAAACTGTGTTCAGAGGCTGTATTCAACATTTGTACGTGGTTTGATGGAAAGGATTAAGTTTGATTGGATCCTAATCAAAGTAAAGATGTAGTTATTAACTGCTACTAGTAGTACAAGATTGCATTGTTATTTATACATTGTCTAGTAGACAATAATACAGTCGGTAGGTTGCTGTACGATGTTGTTGTTGTAGGGTGAATGTTCATGTTCAAGTAGGTACTTACATTACTCCTCGAACTATCTGGTCTACCACTCTTCCTCAAGTTAGCCACAACCCGTTCCACCACACTCCGGAACCGTGTTTTCCTCGAGATCACGTGATCAGCGCACTCCTGTCGTCCTAGCACAGGTCGGATTTCCCACAGCAGGAACTTGCATCGCTCTATCACTGGGGCGCACACCTGCAATTATTCCGTATAAGGAATAACCATGACTAGTATGCCACGATACAACTTCGGAATTTATCTCATGGAATCCAATTTCTTCAATTTCTATTCATCGATAATATGGTGCCACTATAGCTTCGTTCCCCTCACCGATTAACCACCAACTCGGTGCTTTATCATGCGAATATTGAACACGTGTACACTATAAAAGTGACGATAGCAGGTGTTGCAACAGGTATAGTGCGTCTAGATTTATGGGAAAGTTGCTAAAATTAGCACCACTTCATACGTGTCCATCAAGTCACCTGAGTCCCTATTTTCACATCAGCGTATACTTATCAGTCTTATTTAATTTGAAAGAATTCAATAAATTATTCATGTAAAATATTACACATTCTTCGGACGAGTCATACTGGATCATGTAAAATTCAGGTTCAAGTTAACTTCCTCTTCCACCGACACTATTACAGCAAGGTTCCCCGTGTAAGCAAACTAGGACGAATTCCTCGCTTCACACGGAATTTCTCACCATATCCCCAACATTAGTTCTAATTGAAAAGCACGGTTTATTATTCTTCCAACCATGGCATGGACATGGAAATGAGCTAGAGCTTCGTGTGTGGTTCGTAACAATAGATCTCGTGAACACAAGGGTCCCGCGCGCGTCCGTGTCATTGTGCGGCTGTTGAAAAGCAAGAAGGGGCGAGAGATATTTTTCAGTAGAATCCTTTGAATGATATTCTTTTTGAAGCACATGGTACGCCACTCTTTGTGTAAGGAGCGATGCAGCTGCTTCAGTGCTACCTCAAAGAGTGACTACCTAATGACTAGTGACTACCTACTGACTAGTTACTATAAAGTGGGTAGTGACCATAAAGTGGGAAGTGAACTCAAAGGGAGCAGCGAACTGAAAGTTAGCACTACTCGACATTGAGGAATGATAATTTGCTCGAAAGACGAGAAACCTATTTTCGGTGATCAAAGTTTACCCAGTTTAATATGAAATCTGACCATGTTTCGGCTCACGGCTGCTATCATGAAGTCCACAGTCCAAGTTCCTCTGCTCCCTATGCAGTTTGCGAGTCACCCGCCCTCTCGAAATTTCGAAAACGCCATTTTCCATATGTAAAAATCCCAGGTGCAAGGGATTCAGACCATTTTCCAATTCTTTACCTCCGCATGATTATTCCTAGAATTGAAGACTCCTCCAACCCTCTCATTACCTATATCACTCATGGAAAGTGAGAAAACTCGGAAAGCCCCCCGCCCCCTCATCAAGCGATGATAATGTCAGCTGGTGTGTGCACCTCAACACTCAACAAGTGATAACAATCAACCTGGTCACGTGACCCTATTGTTTCCTGTGCAATCAAAGAACGGCGGCTACCGTAAAGATTCCAAGAAAGATATTATATGATCTTTTCTTATCGCCATTATATAACTCTTGAACTACAAACAGAGCTCTAACATATTAGAGAGCAGGTTTTCCTCACTCACTCACATAGAGCCACACTCCCATGTGGTACATGAATCCTCCCTCCCCCCTTTGTTTAATCACGCAATTCTAGATTAATTCATGATAGTTATATGTATTAGTTTATTTCTGGAGATTTAACTCAGCTTTCCTGTGATTAGTTCAGATCACTTGCTCAATAGTCAGGTCTGACCTCCTACAAAATTAGTTTCATCATAACTCGAACTTCATTCAATTTTCTTTCTCCCTCAGCCCACAATTATTATTGCCCTAATATATTATACATAACCGGCAACACGATGTTTATAGGACACATCCTGAAAACACCATGGTATTCCTGACTCTCATTGTTCTAATCGGACTCGTGGCTGCATTTAACACAGGTGAAGGGCTTACTATAAACTCTGCCCCTGCTAAATCGTAGTGTTCCATAACCTCATTCCC
>CAMPET010000422.1:3510-32079 GCA_946803715.1 Beroe ovata
TGTTGTTTTGGTATCTAGGTGGACGGTAACGAGATGAGCTGGGACCATCTCCTCGCTGCCCTCGTGAATAACGAGATCCATTGCTATAATTGTATTGGTTCGCCTCGTATCTCATTCTACTTGGCTGCCATGGTCTGGAAGATCTTGGTCGCTCATTTTGTTGCTGATTATTGACCAATCCTTGCGGTGCCATGTCTCCATTATATTGGTATTGCTGACTTTGATTGCATTGCTGAATCTGGTTTACCGCCATCTGTTCAACCATGTGAGCTAGGTTTGATACACGTGCTTCAGCTACGTCCTCTCCCTCGTTGCTTATAGTATTCACTTGATACGCAGGTACTTTAGATGCTTCGTAGCAGCTTTCCAAAAGAACTGCTAAATCTAGCAGCTGGTCAATTGTCATCTCTGGATGCTCTCGTAGCCTTGCAGATATGAGTGGGTGATTGATGTTGGACATGAAATGCTGCCGTAGGTTAGCTTCTCGTATGGGAACATTATCCGCCCCTGGATAGGCCATCTCTGCCATTCTTGAAAGGTCTACAAAGAAGTCTTGTACTTTCTCTGATTTGAGCTTCTTTCTAGCTGCCATTTCAGTGATATACTTATCTGTATTGTTGGCATGATAACCCTCGGCCTTTTTCAAGATGTCCACAACTTCGCGGAAGTTCAGATTTCTGTCCAGATGGCGAGATATTCCCCTCAGGGCGGCGTCATCCAGATGAGCGACCAGTAGACTTGCTAACATGTTGTCAGGAACTCTGAGTGCCCGGCAGTACGAGTGAAAACGCTGTAAAAAGATCAGTAAATCAGAACCATGCTTGAACGGCTGGAGGTTCCTTATATACTGTACTGGCCCAGCTCTGATACCTAGGCCACCCTGATATGGAGGCGGGGCGTCGGGAGGGGCGTCTCTGTCATCGGCCATATGGAGCTAGCTGGGGGATAGAGGATACGTAATACGTGCAGTCTTACCATGATTAATTGTGTACGGGATTACAATAAGGCATTGATAATCAATTCACTTTCAGTCCTGTTGAAATTGCAATGAAACTCAATGGAAAGAATAGCGTCAATATTATTTCACGTTGCAGCAAATATGATAGATATTTGAGTGGCCTAGCAATATCCTTTACCTATTAACTTAAATTCCTGGTTTAACTAGTATCACACTTTTGGGGCGACCATGCTAATATGGTGTAAATGTCAGAAGGGAATTCCCGGTATCGCACATTCCTAGTTTCGGTCGATATAGGCCGATGATTGCCTTTTGTTTCCTAGTGTCATTAATTACATCAATGAAAAGGAGCTCAACTACTAACACAGTGTCAGTTGTAAATGTTATGATCAAACCGCGAGATCATGCGCCTAGTTGAGTACTACTGATGATTTTGCAATGCGTTTTCTATATAATCTGTACGTGCGTTTCCATTTATTGCGAAACAGCCCACAACTCAACCCAATGTTCAATGTGGTCCTCTGAGTGCTTACTTATCGTCCTTCGTGTCATGCACCTCCTTAATAGAATCTGCTAGCGTCACCCAAGGGGCGTGCTCATGCGCAATAGAATGGGTATCCGTGCCTACCAGTTTTGCCTGTCTCATAACCTTAGCAAACAACCTAATATGGACTTTCCCGATTTGATGTGTGGCTAGTGATTCTTCGCTCACAAAATTTAGATTGCAAACATGGCAGTGCAGACCCTCTATGAGCGCCTTTGCTAAGTGCTCATGCTCAGTATAGAGCGCATTACGATAACTGGACAGCAATTTATTTCGCTTTCTCCAGACGGCTGCAGACGCGGCTGTTGTTTCCCCCTCTTCATTGAGAGTTAACGAAGGAATTGCTTCTATGAGGTCCCACACTTCAGGATCTTGGACTTTCCTTGTGAAGTCTCCATCTTGTGATGCCTCCCGAAGTTTGTCTTTTTGGCCCGCCATGGGCAATTGCATCGGGGATGCTACCAAATTCTCGAACATGATAACTTCCGCTAGCAAAACTTCATCTTTTCGTGCTTCCACGATTTTCTTTTTCTTCATGTGGTTTTTACCCTTGATGTGTGTATAAACCGAAGCCTCTCCCGTTAATTCTACCGAACAGAGTGGACAGAGTAACATTATAACCTGGTAGGAACACTGTAACATGTGGTGCATTACATTGTATAATAAAGCTGATTCTCACGTGAGAAGAAATTGTAACGAGGAACGGACGATCAACATACGATGAAGATTAGGTTTCTTATGAATAGGTATGATTACTATTTAGTACTGTATCAGTATGCGACCTAGCAGTGCCCACTATCATTGATCGAAGCGCGCTTGTATTTTTGATGTGTATAGTTGGTGCTAATATATCTCTATTTACATTGTTGAGGATATTTATTAGGCGGTATCAAACTTTACTGATAAAATAATGATGTGAAATCTATCATATGCTCTTCGTTATCGAGTGCAGATAACCTATATGGGCGTTGCTATGGCAATCTGCCTGGTTGATTTACGATTAGGCTTGATGTGAGATTATGAGTAGCGAAATATGGTCTAGGATGTTATTGCGAACACGACTGCAGTTAATTCGAGAGTACATGTAAGTTATAGGGCTTATAATCTCATGGAACATAATGGTGTGAAGCGGTGCAGCGATCATTTCAATGAATGGTCGATTTGTCGGTCAGTAGTGTTGTGAATGAGTTGTTCCATTATTGCTAGCATGATTTGCCCCGGCCTGCCCGATGGTAGGCCCAGCATATCCCCCAATCGATGCATGTCTCACGCATGAGACACAAGCCCGACGGTGCATCAGTGGGCGAATCTCAGAGGGGCACCGGCTTCCCACACTCTATGCAGCCGGCGACTGCATCACTAGCAGCGCAAGTCGGAAACACCCCCTCCCTTTCCTTTACAGCCATCTGGGATCCTAACTATAAGGGAGATTTGGACATGCTCCGCCCCCCAACCAGCAACCGGAGTTCATCAGATTTCGCAATTATGAATGAGCAAAATTTTTGGATACTCGACAAGCCTAATTATGTTGATTATGAAATTGGTATGCCAGCCTAATGTAACTTTTCGATTCGGTGGAAGTATTGTGGTTTGATAATCATTAATAACGTGAAGGTTATCGGACTTCCTGCAGCATTGGGCACCCGGGCATCCCCCGAATCGCTCACACCAATTCCTGTCTCAAAATTCTAACACATATAAGTGATCCCTGTNATTAAGATAAGGATAATTGAAAGTTGATTGATTCATTAATGATAACAGAAAGTTTCTAAGATACATCAAATTCCTCCAGGAAATAACGCAAATAATGATCTACAGTCTTTTCAATATTTTGAGATTCAAAAAAAAGGTTTTCAGACCGGATAACCCTTAGTGTTTCCAAATACAACTGTCCTCCATATGAAGGCCTGGTATCGTACAATACATTGAGAAACAGTCTCCGCATGATGTCATATGCAACAAGTTCTCCACAGAGATGTCTCTTAGTATACCTCTTGCAACAAAAGTAACAAATCATTTTTGCCAATGAAGCTCACGCTTTATCAAAAACTCGTAGTTTCGTAATCCTACTCTCATTACGCCACCCAGTAACAATGATTTCATCACCAATGCATAATGATTGTACAACTGAGTTATTCTTCCAATCAAGAAAGGTGAACTGAGTGTCTTCCTTTTTGAGCACAATTTTCACATACTTCTCATTGTCTTCCAAATGAATGATCTTGAATATTCCTTGGAGCCTTTCAGAGTTGGGATTACCCGGGCAAACATCATGAGGTAGTGATTTACCACATTTGTTACAAGTCTCAAATTTGTGAGGTGTAATGGTCGTAAATGTTGTATAAGTCCTTGTACCTCTCTCCAATTTCACTAAATCGAACCGTATCTGATCTCCTTCCTTGATACTTTCTAACACTCTCATAAGATCTTTGTCAAACACTTTACCTCTGTGAAGCTTCAAATCAAATCCAATTTCCTCGTATATTGTGACAGATGCATACTGCCAAATCGCCGATTCCCCCACCTTCTTTGAAATTAGATATCCAAGCATGGTCACAATTTTATTGTTATACTCCATCGCTAAGCACGAGTGCTTTTATAGACAATATCTGTACATTACTGGTATATAAGCAAATCACAGAATAGCGTAAGATAAAAAAACATGACCTCTTCTCAGGAATACACCGTGACATCTCCCACGATATCGGGGATTATCACTCATTGTAAAGCATTGATGGAGGGAAGAGTAGGTGGCCATAAGCTGGTGCTACAAGTTGATGTGGAAAACTTCTACAACAACGGCTGTATTGAGACACTTACCCTTCCCGAGTTTTACTCCTATGCTAATTTTGACATGAAATGTCATTGGTTGGAGGAGTATTTGAAGAGGATGATCTCACATAACTGCCAGGGTTGCATCAGAATTCTCCGCGCAAGATTGACAATCGAGCAAATACACCATATCTGTTCGTTTTGTCATGATATTGTTGAAAATAAATGGATTCACGAGCAGTTATGCGGAGAAAGGAAGTGTGAGAAATGTTGCATGCCCATATCTGAGGGTCAGCATGATAATTGCAATGTACTAACCTATCCATGCGATAGTTGTGGAAGGGTATTCAACACTGGATTCGAAAGACACTGTCATGAGAAAAGGTGTTTGGGACCAGCCGAGCTGATAGAAGAGGCCATTGAAAGGAGATTCCAAATTTATCGATTAACAATCATGGATGAAACACCTGACTATGAGGGGATAATTAGAGGCTGTTCACCACGAATCAAAGAATGTCTCGCTAATTATCAGGCAAATCATTACCCATGCTTCAAATTTATGATATGTGCAACCCTATCCATCTCCAGGTTTATTCATGGTGGTGAAAAGGTACATTACATACCAACAAGCATGCTAACTGTTCTCCCGCACACCAATCTTGATGAAATTATCCAAATTCAGGTTAACCGGATGATTGAATCAATTTTCAAAGACACGGTAAAAGAAAGTGGATGGATTGTCAAATTTGTCAAATGTATCGACATTAGTATCAGTAAGTACGCCCCAACCGCACCATCGTCATTTATCGAGCTTCCAGGGCCCCTAAAGTCGAAGTTGTCCATTGTCAATCCTCAAAACCGTGATGATAACAAGTGCTTTTTGTGGAGCTTACTCATCATCCTTTGTTATGATCGGGTAAATGGTAATAGACAACGAGTTTCACAGTACAGGGGGCACGAGAGTCTTGTCAACATGGATACTGTCACCTTTCCAGTAAAAATACGAGACATTCCCAAGATCGAAAAACAAAACAACTTGTCTATATATGTATATGAGTATGATAGTGAGCATGGTATCCTACCTGTTCACACCTCTGAAAATGTCGGCGGTAGAGAAATTAATTTGCTCCTGATCAGAAAGGGAGGAGATACACATTACGCTGCGATCACAAACAAATCGGGATTTTTCAGGGATATAGAGGGAAAAGGTCGACATAACCTAACATATTGGTGTCCCAGATGTATCAAACCATTCAAATATGAGGATTGTTACAACAAGCATTTGGTTTCCTGTGAAAACTTCAAGCTCCAGAAAACAGTCGTAAGTCGTGTGCCATACATGGAATTCAAAGAATATTCCAAAATGGTGGAAGCTCCTTGTTTCGTTATCTGTGACTTTGAAACCTTGAACACTCCTCAATCTCATGGACCATTAACGTCAGATAAGACGACTACTCTATCGAAGCTCCAACCTATCAGTTTTGTACTGAAACTCTGCTCATCAATCCCAGAATATGATAGACCTCCTGTTACATATGTTGGAACCGATGCTGCAGAGGTTTTTGTTAAGGAGTTATACAAAACATATGCACTTGCTAGGCCGTTACTCTATCATAATGAGCCAAAAACGCCCCTTACCGATGATGAGTATCTCTTCCATCATTATTCACCAAACTGCCATATATGTAAAAAGCCGTTTCTCCCAGATCAACCACGAGCTCATGATCACCGACATTATCCCATGGTACCCGGACAAACGTCAAACTATATGGGTCCCGCTCACTTGAGCTGCAACATTAACCGCAAGGTTGATTATCATCTACCTGTCATCTTTCATAACTTATCAGGTTTCGACCTGCACCTTTTCTTCAAGGACTTGTGTGATTCAATCAAGAATGAATCAAACATTCACATCATAAGTAAAGGAGGAGAAAAGTACATACAAGTTACAACAAAAGAATTCAATTTCGTAGATTCAATGAACCATGTACCTGGGAGTCTGGAAAAATTGTCTAATAATCTCCCTGTAGCCCAACTTCATCATCTTCGAAAGTATTGCAATGATAACTTTGATGATCCTGAACGGAAGTTTCAAATGCTGCGGGGAAAACTGGTATTTTGTTATCAGTACTTGACTTCGGAAGATACTTTGTCCCATCCAATTCCTGCTAGGCATTGGTTTACTAATTTAAATGGGGACATTATATCTGATGAAAGATGGAATTTCCTACAGGAACTTGTTGCTGAATTCTCAATCCGAAACCTTTGTGAATTGTTGATTCTATACAATACTGTGGACACACTGCTATTAGCTGACGTTTGGTCTGCCTATCAAGAAAAGTGTAACAAAGAATTTCAGCTGGAACCATCTAGATTTGTAGGAGCACCAGCTTTGACCTTTGCAGCAGCTCTCAAATTCACAAAAGTAAGATTACCCTTGCTTCGAAGCACTGATGATTACATGTTCTTCGAACTGGGCATAAGAGGTGGCATAACTGTTATCAATAAGAGATTTTCTCGAGCTAACAACCCCAATGTACCCGGATATGATTCAACAAAACCTCAGAGTCACATCTTATATCTCGATTGCGTCAATCTTTATGGCAAGGCAATGCAAATGCCCCTTCCTGTGGGAGAATTCAAAGAGGAAGATGCCAGTTTGTTCACAATGGATTTTATCCTCAGAGTTGATGAATATGGTCACCGAGGATATACTCTCCAAGTTGACATAGAGATTCCACCCGAGTTTCATGATGAGCTTAATGACTACCCAATAGTCCCCTCAAAGCTCGAGGTTACCCATGACACAATATCTCCTCAGTCTAGGTTCATACGAGAAAAGGTGGGTCTACCAGAAAGATTCAAAACCACGAAACTAGCACCAAACTTTTTGAGGAAAACAAACTATGTTGTCGCCCTTGGCAACCTGAAATTCTACATCAGGAAGGGTGCAAGGGTAACGCATTGTCATAAAGTTGTCTCCTTCCAACAAAGATCCTGGATGAAAGGTTATATAGAGTTTGTTACTCAGAAGAGATGTGAAGCTCAAGATGAGTTTGAACGTTTACGTTATAAGACATTTTCTAATGATTGTTACGGCAAATTTTTGCAAAACTCTAGGAAATACGGTGATGTCAAGGTGGTGAAAGATCCTTCTCACCACAAGCTTTACACCAATCGACCAGAGTTTAAAAGCTTCACCATCTTCAGCAATGAGCTTGCAACAGTGGACTTATCAAAATCTGTTGTGACCTTGGATCGACCAGTTTACTGTGGTTTTGCCATCCTTGAACACAGTAAACTGGTCATGTACAAATTCTTCTACGAAGTCATCAGGGAGAAATGGCCATCAGCTCAGCTCGTCTTCACAGATACTGATTCACTCATGCTAGAGATCAGAACTGATGACCTCATATCTGATTTGAAGTCAATACGGGAGCACATGGACTTCAGTAACTTGCCTCCATCACATGAACTATATTCTACCCAGAATAAAGATGTTCCGGGCACATTCAAATCTGAAGTCAAGAACAATGATATTTCAGAATTCATTGGGTTACGATCCAAATTATATTCAGTGCAGTTTGCAGATGGGCAAACAAAAAACGCTGCAGCTTGGACCAAGCGGGATGTGTCAAAGCGAGAACTAACACATGAAATGTTTTCTACAACATTGAAATCTCTTAGCACAACGTCTACTACTCAACATTTCATGCGATCGCATAAGCATGAAATGTATCATATTAATATGTCGAAGACAAGCTTATCAGCATATGATGATAAGCGATTCATATTGTCTGATAATATCAATACTTTGGCCTATGGTCATAAGGATTGTTGATTTTTACCTTTTTCAGTGTTTTTATATATTTTGTACTAGATCAGCTGCAGACACAGTTATTATACAATATCTGCGCATTCTTTGATTAGCATGTACATCAACTATAATAGCGATTATTTGTCGGGTTTATTTATCTATAAATAGGTCTTGTAATTTGGAAATAACTTATTCTGTGCAAATCTGTCTTTCATTCTTCCCCAAAACAAAGAGTATTGATATGGTAAGTTAAATTTCGTAATTTCAAAAAAAAATCAAATACAGTTCTGAAATGAGAAACTAACATCATGCATTATTTAGTGTAGGAAGAGCTCCAGAAAAGCAGTGACAAAGAAGAGATGGAATGGAGATGATACAATGAGTTGTCACATATGCCTGCAAGACATTTTCAGTACAGAATGCTGTACAAAGGGTTAGTTGACTTTTATGATCCGACTGTTTAATCCTTTTATTTTTACGTCACATATACACTTATTTATTTCAGCACGGACAGGATCATGTTCGCATTCTTTCCATTTTTCGTGCCTGAAAGAATGGGTAGCGATCAACAATGAGTGCCCACTTTGTAAAGCCAAAATCAGAGCGATGACTCAGGTATAATATGATCATGTCACCGCACATCATTGCCACTTCCATCCCACTGCTCTATGTACTGATACCTATCATTTTATACAGGTTACCAGGGATAAAAGATCCCTTAATAAAGTCTTCATCAGAGACACGAGGATATCTAGTGATGATCATTTGGAAGAAACGTGATTGAATTCATGGATAATGGGGATTTATTTTTTAATTTTTAACAGCGAGTATGTATGATAGTCGTAGAAGTGTCGTAGAAGTTGGATGTTTTATTAATCGAAAATCAAGGAAATTACAATCGGGCATTTACTCAGATCAAATTGCAATTCCTTCCCTGTTAATGTTTCTATCACTAATTCCAAAGTAAAGATTTCACCAAATATTACCTCTTTAAAATTGGGATTATCTAGAATTAGTTCATTGATATCGTTTGCAGCATTTAAGTGCACTACTTCAAGGATCCGTTTCACCTCAGAATTAAAATATGTTCCAGCAATTGCGTTGCAGTATATGATTGCCATGGCATCACTCTCATACTCAATCTTGTGGTATTGAACAGTGAAATCAGAATTTGAAGTTTTAACCGAATCGACTTTGTATATGTCGAAAATATTGGGATGTTCTCGATGAAAATAATCCATAAAATCAAAATGGAATAGAATCTTTAGTCCCGTGTCTTTCATTTGAAAGTGATCAAACGGGTCAGAATCGACTTGGTAATTGCTATACACAAAATCCTTCTCCCATACGCGAATTACTGGTATAGTTCTGCCACGCTCTACACAATAATCATAGATAGCATCATAGATCACCCAGGAGACTTCGCCAGAATCACTAAATGCCCCCTCAATAGGGATAGATGTAACTAGCCCATTCTCTTCCTGGAGATAAATTGAATACTTTTTTGTAACATTGAACTTTGGATAGTAGATACTTTTTAGCGCCATATTTTTCTTCATGTACAAGGGTTGATTAAAGTTTAACTTCACTTTGCCATCATGAGAAACGTCACTGATGATAAGACTCGTCTTCAAATCCATACTAAAACAAGTTATTATCTTGATTTTTCATTCATTTATATAGTATATTACTACAATGTCATCAATCTTAACAGTTCTTGTTACTTTGATACTCACTTTCTCGCTATAATAATCATCAAAAACTTTATTTGCATTAATGATTTTTCGTTTCATAGCATGTTCCATCACAAAATCATTTGCATGTGGAATGAAACTAGTTTCTAAATCAGGGTCCCAATTCATAATCTCTCAAGTTCCAGCTGGGACTCAACGTGTTTCAAGTTTTCGGTTAGAGTTACTACCGAATCCTCTATATATCGGTAAGAAGGCCACCTGGATGAAACTTTTACGTCCAACCACTCAAGCGTATCAAGCAAGAACTTGAGTAGCAAGTGAAGGGTCTTTGTGTTGACGCGGCTCACGATGTGAAAGGAGGAACCTGCAGTCCAAGGAATGAGAGGATGTGGTACTCCGAAGCTCGTTATATTTGTGGTCAACTCATACACCAACTTGGACATATGTTCCATTTGGGGTTTGCATCCAGAACAAACATGTAATGCATGAACACTGGTTAGAAAGAGATAAAGACAGTGCTGGGATTGCTCAGAGCAACATAAATGGAAACACGGCTCGGTATTCATTATTGAATTTTGTCGCAAATAAAACTAATCAATATTTATATATCCGTGTTCCCAAAAAGCAATTTATTCATTTAATTGCCTATTATCACACTTCAGCCTTATCTTAATGAAATTGAGTGATCGATAATGTCATTTACCATAAACGTCATCGTAAGCCTCAGATAACACACTCTCAATATTCTGCTGACTTTGAGCGGATTTTCTCTGTCTCTTCACAGGAACTTGTTTGGGCTTGTCTTGGATCCTCTTGGGAGATTCAACCTCTGACTTGCCTTCATTATCAAGTTCGTACATCTTCTCAATCATCTTCGAGTAGATATCTTCATCTTCACAATATCCACCGTAGTACAAACTTCTAGCAGTAGAGCACACTAGGAAATTGTGAGCTGTAGAAATTATCGCGTCCAACTGTGAGCTAAAACCAGGATAAAGTTGAACAAATTTCGACACAATTGTCTTCAAGTTTTCCAATGATCTGCCAATAACGACATCAAAGTGCTGTTCATATTTCTCCAGCAATGACACTTGCTCGCACATATGATTCAGATGAACACGTTTTCCATGAATGCAACCAAGACACTTGCGCTTTGAAATCTTCACAATCATCTGACAAACAACTAAGCTCATATATGCGTACAACTCCTTCATTTCGAAAAAATATGAATAATCGAGTAATGAACCAAAATTTGTGACCCTTTTTATCACAACAAACCCACGCGTGTTAACTAACGTTTTTGATATAATGTTCCTCGGTGCTGTGCTCGGGCATGTCAAAACATGTCGATACATCCTCGAGATAAGGGTTAGCTGCTGGGCTCAATCCTACTCGAGGAGAAGTGTACCTAATTATTGGTATCATCTATGCCATCATTGTTGCATCCTCGAGCAGATGCGCTGTTCTCATCCCTTCTCGAGATATTGATTGATCGCTATAGACATGGAGCTGTGCTCATTATACCTTTCATTTAATCCTCTCATATACATATCCCCCCCCCTACGATATAGTGGATCTAGGGTTACAGTAATCCAATTAGCAAGCTGCTGTGCTCAATCCTACTCGAGGGAGAGCATATCTACCTTGCACAAATTTTGATCAAGTCCCCCCCTCCTACGAGCTGATATAGCAGTGACTTGATCTAGGGTTACGGTAGATAATCTAATTAGCAAGCTGCTGTGCTCAATCCTACTCGAGATTGAGCATATCTACCTAGGGTTTCTACCATCACTCACCGACATAACTTAGGGTTTTCACTGCAGCCGACACATCACATGACCTAATTAGCAAATCACGTGACCTAATTAAATAATTAGCAACCAGCCTGTTCTCAATTCCCGCCCTATATACTACTCATGTGGACGATGTGTTTGAGGAATTGGCGGCTAGAGTTTCAGATAAGAAGAGACTCAGAAATATCATGAAACGGTTAATGATGAATGATATACATGAACATCATGATGGGACAATTGCATATGAGAATGCAAAGACTCTGGATATCAACTATCGCAATGCGGTTGTTGACATTTGTAACAATAAATTTTTGAGAAAGTATGAGCAATTTTATCAGCTTTTACGGAGATTTGGTATTATATTTTAACAAGTAAAACCCATGTTTAAAGCAATGAATCGATTATTTTTAATACAATGACATCGTTTTTCTGCTTATCAAGTGAATAATCTCGGTAAATATTTGTAAAGTTGAGTCCATATGACATCAAATAGAGAAAATGGAGAGTATAATATCCACAGGTGAAGCTCTCTAGAGGTTGCAGGTGGTGGGGGAAGTATCTAAACCGGTTAAATTTGGAGAGAATATCCTTGTACTGAGGAGGAAAAGAGGCGTCTTTAGGACTCCGACCAAAACTGTCGAAAAAGTAAATCATGTCACCTCTCACAAACCACCCATTCCAGTGAGTTCCACTTCTTGTGCAAATATCAGTATTAGTGACGAATGAGTAGGTGTCCATAGTCCGTGGAAATTTCACTAGACATGAGGGGAAGGTTCCAATAAAGTACTGTCTAATTGCATCATTCTTATTAGCAACAGTGTTGATATGTAACGTATTAAGAGCCATCATTCAATTACATCCACCTCTCGATCGACGTTGATCTTTACTACTCTGTCAAAAAGAGCGTAAATAATCAACAGTAGGTCATCAGTGACGTTTACATCATAACCAAAGTCAACTTCTAACTGGGAAGAGGAGGTTACCTGTGGACTTAAATACGGCACCATCGAGCTTGATCTATCAGCCGTGAAACTAACTCCAACAATGAAATTTTGCTGGAAATTTTCACTATTGATAAGCCCACAGCCTTTCACATCCTTTCCAATTACTTTGTACAACTGCTTAAGGAATCGCATATTCTCCTTATATATCTTTCTACCATCCTCTGTCGTGTAGCTCATCTCCAATGCATCATTAAAGTAAGGTTGACCATCAATGTATAACTGGAACTTTCCAAAGGGAACAAAGGTAAAGGGGTTCGAATCAAATGAGCCCTCAAAATCTTTGGAACGTTGGATACAGAAAAATGCATGCTTGGGAAGCTTCCCCGGGAACAAGTTGTTCAACCTCACTATCCTCCCCGACTGAGCTATAGGTTTGATGATAAGCTCAGGCTTGCTTATGAAATACGGTGCAGGTTGCTTCTGAATTCGCTCCTCAATCAGTGAAACCAGACTCTCATGAGGGCGAGTAAAGGTTACGTTTATATACACGTCTTGTATATCTACCCTATAGTCTTCGGCATCGGCAATGAGCAGAAATTTATCAGCGTTTTTCAATAATGACACACGGATTCGCATATTTGTCGGAAGAGCCTTTGACGTTGTAAATAGAGGGCAGTGAAGTCTACTACTCACAGTTACAGATTTACTCCCGGCAATGCGTTGAGCTCTTGCGGCTGCAGCTTGATTCTTCACATCATCACCAGAGAATGTCACAGTCTCAGAGTCTGCCTTGGTAGTACCACTATCCATTTTGAATAATTGCTCCGCAAATAGATAGTCCTCTCGATTACGATCAGAATTTAAGCTATAGTCGAAAAAGGTCTGATAAGCATAACTATTTCGCATACTCTGCATAATGTCAACCCTATCAGACACTTTAACCTCTACCAATTCCCAGAGTGCATTGGCGAAATTGTTGATGACCGTGCACTGATTATCCGCAGTTAGATTTGCCAAGGCCTTTTTCACCCTGAATGTTGTTACAATCTCAATATTTGAAAGCATGCCATTAGGCTGAGGAGCTATATCAAAGTTTATGGCACCGTCATTGTACAAACTGGAGATTGGGTGAACTTTTTGCTCAAAAACTTCTTTAACACCAACTTGAGTAGGTATCTCTCTCCAGAGAAGTAGCTCAGATGTAATTGAATCACGACTATCCTTGAATTTCATCATATTCGTCGCCTTTTTCTCTTGTTCTGGGATGGCTTGGAAATCTTTTCAAGTATCTGTTTCCCTCCTGCTGTAACAATATCGGTCGCAGCTTTCTGCAAATGTGGCTTTGCGATTTTAGCTGTTCCTTTTATAGTATGACCTAGGATTGGGAGGACGGTTCTGATCAAGTTTCCAAANGTACATGTATGTACTATGTATGTACTATGTATGTACTATGTTTATTGTATGTGTGGTTGCCCAGGCAACGTTAAATCGCGTTGTACTCCAAACAAACAAACAATCAAACAAACACATACTTGTGTTTGGTAGATAGATGTAGGAAGGGGGTGTTTACTATCAGTAAAAGTAGGAGAGTCGCTATTTCACAGTACTGTAGCGTATCATGTAGATGAGCCGTCATCTTACCTTCTGTGGAAAGGTGGAGGGAATTCAAAAGCAGAAAACCAACACCAATTCAATAGTTTCTAATCCGAAAAAAAACATACTAATTGAGACTAATTTTGTCTCGCAAAACAAATTTGATGCTCGATTAAGCAATGAACTTTATCCCACGGAACTCTTACCTTGCGAAGAAGAAGTGGACAGGTTGATGAGGTACACCAGTTTATCCAGGACGTCCAGAGCACCCATGTAATTCTTACAGTACGTCTTACAGTAGCACAACTTCTTCAGAACAACAATCTGTAAAATATTGGGGAACATAAATTTCTATCGAAACTGGTGTCAATGTGTGTCTCGAGTATGGTATCAATGAGAATTGAGATGCTGGTGTCAAGACCGAATCAAGGAGTGGTCAGTGAATAAGAGATGGAAATCTCCCACTAACCTGGAATGATATGTTTCCAGGGTTTATGAGGGTCGAAGCTTTGATGAAGTGAGGTTCAGCGTCAGGAATATGGCCCNGGATGTTTGTTATTTGAGGTTATATTTGTGTTGGCCTAGGTAGGATCAGGTTGTGATTGCTCATGTCCATGTGGTAGAATGCAAAAGTGTTTGATCTGTGGTGTGGGAACAAACCTCTTTTCTTGCTGGTGCGCATTTTACCGGTGCTGACCTTCTTGAAATCAAGTCCGTATGTCGTATCGTTGTCAACTCTTTCGCCTCTGAGAGTGAGAACTGAGAGATCATTCAGTGATGGAAATGCCGAAAACTGGAGCTCACCGATGAGTAAAAACTACCTCTCCAAACTTGTTACCTCAAAAACTTACCGTCCCAGAGATATTCCAGAGTCTTTTGTCCCTTCCCTGCTCTTAACCTACGAAAAACAGAAGCTTAAGTTGCTGGAATAAAAAAGAAACAAGTCAAATAAGAGGCGGCTTTGGTAATAGGGCATGTTCTCGTGATTGCTATACTAACAGGTATCTCAGCAGCTCCCTCAACAGGCCCCATCGAGCCTCGGGAGACACTGATACCGTCCAGTCCGTACGCGTCCACATCCTCTTCCTGAAAAAGAGGATTTGGGTCATTAGGGAATGAAGGGAGACTTTAGTCTAATAGTCTGCATCAACAAGCAAGGAGGAGCGCATAGCGAGTTTTCCTCGCTCTCCTTATATATTAAAGATTTTTCAGGCATTCCTTTTGCAGGAGGACGTTTCGTGGCAATGAACCCAGAGTCGTTAACACGTACCTTGAGCCCCTTCATTCCGAGACCGTAGTTAATCCCCATGATATTGTTATCCTNAACACCTGTATCCCCAGGGATACCACCACCGCCGTCACTCCTGTCGCCACTAGAACTCCAACTCCGCTCCAGCTCCAGCACTGTTCTTTCTCAATCTGTGTCAAAATGAGTCTCTGTTTCTCAACAGCTTTCTCAAGTTCCGTCATATTGACTCCGTGCTTCTCTCTTGCGCTGACTTGCTCCTTGATGATCTCGCTCCACCGGGTCCTGTTCCTCATNGCTTCTCTCTTGCACTGACTTGCTCCTTGATGATCTCGCTCCACCGGGTCCTGTTCCTCATGTCAAGTTTTATGAACAGTGCTGTCTCGTTCATGCCCTCTACCCGTCTGTCTCCTACTTGGAAGTCTCTGCCTCCTCTGTAGTCCAGGAAGGCAGTCCCGTGCTCTGTTTTGATGACCTTTACTTGCTTCCCGCTGAATTCCCTGGCTGTAACCTTATCTTCTGTCCTAACCAGCACTCCAACTGCAGTTTGTAAGATCTCAGTATCACAGCTGATCTTCTCTATCTCGCAGCTATGAGTCTCTCCCTCTAGGCATCTAACCTCCTTGCCTACAGACCGGTGAGGACAGATCCAGATATTTCCCATCTTGTTACATCCTACAAGGTTGTTGGTGTACCACGATGAACCATTTTGATACATTTTTTCAGGTAGCCCCAACTTCCAGCAGGTATCATTCACCTGTATACCCGTTTGCTGCACTTGATATACTGGGTATACATCTTCTTTTCGCAGTTCTGGGATGGATAGGACCATGTGCATATCCATAGATGTATTATCCATCTGTATTTCTGAGATATGTTGTTTCCCAAACCTGTAGACTAACTCTGGATGCTCCTCATACATGGTTCCTGTCCATTGCCTGTTTCTGTCGATTATCTCCTTCAAGTGTGCTGTTGTCACCAAGGCCGGTGAGATGTGTTCTCCATCATATCCCTTTCCGAGCATAGCGTTACTGAACACCATATCCACCTCATTTTTCCACTCCATGAGTCTCCTGTTATCCTCGATTGCCTCCAGAGTCGCTCCCAGCTCGCACTCCAAATCCTCTAAGTCCCTTTCTTCTCTCTGCTTCAGTTGTTTGAGAACAACTAGGACTTTCTCATTGATTTCCGTCTGCAGTTTGTCGAACTTTGCTTCCCTCTCCTGGAAAATTTTGAACTTCTGGGACATTTCATTGACGTGTCTCTCCATCCTTATCATTTCAAACATAGTGATTCCTGTCAGGACCCCGGTAAGTACCCCTGTTGCAATACTCCTCCTCTTTCTCTGCTTCACCCCGACAAGATTGTCCTCCATTCTCTGCCATATCTTCTCCACTGCGAGGTTGAAGTCTTCTTTTAGCTTGTAGGATACCCGGTCTTTCATTTGTACTTCCTCACAAAACCGGGTTTTGTTGTTCTGTGTAATGCATCCTATCCCCAACTCGATAGCCCCTTTACTCCTCACCATCAGGTTTTCCTCCACCGCGCTTGCTCTTAGTGAACATACTCCATCCGTGCTCACTCCCATTGCCATACATTCACGTACTCCAAAGCACTCCCTTAAACACTCGATAGCAGAACCCTTAGGGTCCATGTGACGAGTTTTGAATTTCCTGATTAAGTAGACGTCCTCGCCATCAGCTCTCTGGTCCAGTTTGCGACATTCTGAATCCCAATGGAGGAAGCTACTCCACTTTTCCTCTGTATAGCCACAACTTTTACCACATAACTCTTCAATGTCAATCATGGGATTTCCGATCTTCACAAATACACTCGTGTATACTTGTTCCACTTTATGGGTTATCATACCCTCCTTTGTCAGAACCACTCCTTGTTCCTCCAAGACTATAACATCGCCTCGATCCATCACTTGTGTGCACTCCTTGCCTCCTATCACGATTATTATCCACATCCACCACATCGTCCTCAAGTATCTGAAACAATTGATTTTGAAACTAAGTAACGCATTCGGAAGGGCTAGGCATTGGCCAAATGCCCAGTTTCCTTCCATTCTTGGGCGCCCAAGAGTATTTTGCATACATTGTTTGCGCGTTACTTATCAACCCTTTGACACCCACGTATTTTCGAATCCCATATCTCCCATTAGGTCCAACTTACATTTCGAAGTATATTCCCGATATACTTCATCATATTCCAGATTTCTTATCTGTTATACTGCTTCCCTTATCCTACGTACCACCACTTAAATACTACCACTTTTGAATACCATAATATCTTCGTTATACACACCTATATCTTATCTGAATCTGCTTCCACGACCCAGATATCTACTTTCAGAGTGGCTTTGTCCTCATTTTCATCCCATCTTTATCATTGTCGCTACACTTTTGTTATGGCTCTCCATCATCGCTGTTGTCTCTTCTTCCTGTGGTGCTTCCCCCTTACTTTGCCAGTACCAATCTTCTCCTGTTTTGTGAATGGTGCTATGGAGACTTGTCCGTGGTAAGTACATCTCTATCCTGCTTCATTTGACTCCTTCTGACCACTTTTTCTCTCTTATTTCCCCATTCTCATTTCTCCAGGGGTACCGAATCTTGCTTCTCTCGTCACGACACTGTTGGAGCAGGAGGCTGCGGCTTTTGCCCTGACGACCTGTCTTTTGGTGATTGCAGCACCTGTTTTTCCGCCCTCTGCAATGAAGTCATCACCGTTGCCACCTCGGCATCATCCACGATCTCTAACCCTGTTGCCTCCGGTGGTACCTCCGCACTTGTATTGGTACTGTTCTCTCCCTCGCAGGAAATGTCTTCTTTTTAATGAGAATATTGAACTTATGTTTGCGAAGAGGGATCTATTCTTTACTCGAACGAATTTCCTGGTTTTGAAATCCCTGATGTGTGCCTTGTTATATTTCCAAATATATTCCACTGACACCTTGACCACCTGTTTTGACTCTTCCTTGATTTTGCACACCTCTTTGGCTCATATTGACCACATTAGCCCACAGTTCCCATTTTGACCTTCACATATCCCCCATTTTGACCCCATTTTGACCCCATTTTTTCAGCTTTTCCTCCATTATGTCCATGATTTCCCCTTTTGACCCAAGATCCAGTAGTCATCCTAAAACTCCCATTCTTCAACCTTTTCCTTGAAATAATCGATCTTTGGCTTATTCCTGTTCCTCTCTGATCGTCTTGGAATACTTGGTATGATATTTCTCAGAATCCTCTTCACAGGTGAGCTGAACTTTGCTTTCTTTTTGATTCCCTTCACTTTGGCTTGCGGTACCACAACCACCTCTGTATACCTCGGTCTCTTGAATGTCTGTGCTAGGGACCCTGTTGATGATACTGAAGGTCTCTGACCCCGAGGATTTTCCTCTTTACTACTCTCTGCCAGTTGAACTGTTTGGCCCGGATGCATTGATATTTCTCCTGCCCTGATTGACTCATCATTTCTTGGACTCTCCCCTCTTGACTCGAAGTTGGGGGTCCCCGCTGACATTTGGTGCTCTGATCCACTGCTAAGTGTGTTACCCCCAGATCTCCTGGAGCTGGTCCCACTTCTTCCTCCACTACTGATTGGGGATGTGACTGTCACCATTGGTGGGACCCATGTCCTCTGTGTCACTTTGTCAGTAAGCCAGTCCAACTTTGGCGCACTCTCTTGCTTGTGATTTACAGGTTCTGTTTCACAGATGCTCTCTCTACGTGGCTGTCTGTCTTCCGTTCTGCTTCTCATCGACTCTGGCTGAGGTTCATCGTCAAATCGTTCTACATACTCGTCTGAGTCACTTCCTTCCGCAGAACTCTCCTCTGTCTCACTGCTGTCCGAGCTTCCTTTTACACCCCCGTCCTTTTCCTTCCCATCTGAGTACCTTGTGACTCCTCTGGCTAATTCACCCCTCATCTCAGGTGGAACCTTCCGCAAGTGGTTTCGGTGAGCAATCCTAACTACCCCGTCCTCTTCTCTCTTCAGGTGGAAGTTATGGTCATTCACACTTTCTGTTATCTCATACGGACCTGTCCAGCATGACGTCAGCTTTCGGTACACATTCTGGGTGTTAGTGGGACGATACAACATGACTCTGTCCCCTTTCTCGAGCTCCACACATGTCTTATTCCTGTCGAAAACTCTCTTTTGGAGGTCGTGGTTCAGTTCTAGGTTATCACTCGCGATTTCAAAAATCTTCTTCATTTCCTGGTAGGTGGCATCCGCGAGGTGGTCTTCACTCTGGTAAAACTCAGTCGTTCTGCTGTCGAACACGATATTTTCGAGACCGGACATCTCCCTTCCCGTCATCAACTTGTGAGCACTGTAACCCGTGGACCTGTTAATTGCAGAGTTTACCGCCATGGTTAACATTGGCAACTTCTTCTTCCAGGTATGGGGCTTGTCTTCAACCAGCTTGGAAAGTAGGTCAACCAAGACCTTGTTGAACCTTTCTGCACTTCCGTTACCTTCCGGGTGGTATGGAGAACAATATTTCTTCTCAATTCCCATCAACTGATATACATGCTGCATGACTTCTGATTCCTTGAATGATTTCGCATTGTCTGATACCAATATGTCCATGGGACCCCACCAACAAATCCAGTTTCTCATTAGAGCCTGGGCGATGGTTTCTGCTTTCTCGTCTTTGATGAGGGAGAAGTTTACCCATTTGGTGAACCTATCTACCAGGGTCAGGACCTTTTGTTCCTTAGAACCTTTCTTTATGCCCACTACATCCATTGCTACACATAGGTTTGGGTACTTGTAAATGAAGGGTTTCAATTTGGCTACTTCTTTCTTGTGATATTTCAGGTTGACTTTGAAACAAGGACTACATGTTCTGCAGAAGAGCCGAATCTCCTCAGAGAAGTTCGGAAAATAGAATTTCTGCAGTATCCTATCCCTCGTTTTGTCAGCTGCAAGATGGCACCCTGCTTTTTCGTGGTAGAACTCAATCACTCTCCTCACAGCACTGTCCGGAACACATATCAGATACCTGGCTGTCTTCAATTTCTTNTATTGAAGAGCCGAGGTGACAGGGAGATGACTGTCCACATTTGCTTTTCGCCTGCTAGATTTCCCTACCGACTGAAGTCAGAATGTGACTGAACTGAACTGAAGGAAAGAGTGAAGAGAAATTATGATTTTATATGAATTCCAATTTATTTCTTGAATATGTGTTTATATTGTCCCAAGCTGCGTTGAAAATTACACGATAATTGCATGAAATCTCCCTTTTCATAGGATTCTAATCCATGATATTACCGTCTAATTCCTCCCCTCTTTCTCCCAGCCAACCCCTGACACTGTGTCGAACAATAACTCCATAAAATATCCCTTTTCTTAGGATTCTAGTCCATGATATCACCGCCTATTTTCTCCCCTCTTTCTCCCAGCCAACCCCTGACACTGTGTCGAACAATAACTCCATAAAATATCCCTTTTCATAGGATTCTAATCCATGATATCACCGCCTATTTTCTCCCCTCTTTCTCCCAGCCAACCCCTGACACTGTGTCGAACAATAACTCCATAAAATATCCCTTTTCATAGGATTCTAATCCATGATATCACCGCCTATTTTCTCCCCTCTTTCTCCCAGCCAACCCCTGACACTGTGTCGAACAATAACTCCATAAAATATCCCTTTTCATAGGATTCTAATCCATGATATCACCGCCTATTTTCTCCCCTCTTTCTCCCAGCCAACCCCTGACACTGTGTCGAACAATAACTCCATGAAATATCCCTTTTCATAGGATTCTAATCCATGATATCACCGCCTATTTTCTCCCCTCTTTCTCCCAGCCAACCCCTGACACTGTGTCGAACAATAACTCCATAAAATATCCCTTTTCATAGGATTCTAATCCATGATATCACCGCCTATTTTCTCCCCTCTTTCTCCCAGCCAACCCCTGACACTGTGTCGAACAATAACTCCATGAAATATCCCTTTTCATAGGATTCTAATCCATGATATCACCGCCTATTTTCTCCCCTCTTTCTCCCAGCCAACCCCTGACACTGTGTCGAACAATAACTCCATAAAATATCCCTTTTCATAGGATTCTAATCCATGATATCACCGCCTATTTTCTCCCCTCTTTCTCCCAGCCAACCCCTGACACTGTGTTGAACAATAACTCCATAAAATCTCCCTTTTCATTGGATTCTAATCCATGATATCATCGCCAATTTCTCCCACACAGCTCCTGACACTGTATCCGATCTGTACCATAAGTGTTCTGAAGTGCGTGCGAGGCTACGAGGCCCAATTGTCACAAAAAAGCGATAAGAGTTCCCTCACGGCCTTGGCGCTGAGCTCTGCTCATCATGAAGAGTAGAAGTTGTTAGCAAAATCCAAGACTATTTCATGTGGAGTGGTTAAACACGAGGTCAGGAGAGAAAGCACAAAATATAGAATTTATTGGGTCGTGCGTGAGGTCTTCTCTATACAACAATATCGGCGCGCCTGAGGCGTCAGTATATGAATCACCAAAAATGTGACAAATGCTAAATTCGGCAGTTTGTGGATTCCAGATGGAGGCGTAAAACCTGCAGGCAGAATATGCAGTGGTTCTAGCTGCTATTGATGGAACCTCAAAGCAACTTTTGGAGGCCATCAAACTAACACATTTAAACTGTGCAACTTTACGTTCCATTGATGCAAATTTTGTGAGAATTCAGTTGGACAAATTAAAACAATTCATGTACAGGGAGGAATCTTCAAATGGGTTGTAATTTCATTCCCAATTCAATCATTTCTTTCTTCATCTCCCATATTCTTATCAACCATTTTTTTACTAGAGATGTTCTGTACAAATCGTAAAATATAATAAATTATGTCAATGGATCATAACATGAGAATATGTCTCAAGTCTCAACATTTCAATCGGTGAAATCGAAGATGGAGGAGTTTTGAGATGAAATTGAATTGGACAAGTTGGGGCTTGAGTGCTGAGTGGTTGTCCCAGCTGGTGATGGAACTTGCGGTACAGTAGGGGGCCTCGCCTTCATTCGGGACACCCTTTCAATATCTGAAGTGATTGTGTAATTTATTGATGTTCTTCCATCAAGAATAAACACTGAGTGAATCATTCACAGATAGATCATTTCTCTCCCAGATATCTTACCTCGATTTTGACAGTATGGCATGCATTTACATCTGCTGTTGCAGATATCTCTCTTCGCTACGCACACACATTGACCCCCGACACAACTGCCTCTCGCTGAGCAGCCGCAGTACCCCCTAGTGAGCGACCTCGGTTTCCTCCTCCGTGACGGCATGGGTGGTGTTGGTGTAGTCGGAGGTGTTGCCAGTTGAGAGGGCGGGGAATTTGAACTAGGCGATAAAATCAGACCTGTGATGGAAATATTGGGCTTTAGAGAATTTTGACAAAAACACAGTACACCGTGACAATTCATCATCACGAGAAATCAGAGGTATTATGGTTTGAAGCACGAAAAACTACCTGGAGGTTTCTGGAGTCTGTTTAAACAGTCCGTAGTGCACCCACAGGCTGGGCTGCAATAAGTCGATGCCTTTTTGCAGCCACAAAGTTTCGAGCTACATGTTCCTTTGCAGCAGCATCTTGATTCGTAAGACCATTTGGTCTTGAATAAGTCGGCAGTAGACTCATTGATGGCTGCTAGTGCATCCCGTTCCGCCTGGTCTCCGGCCAGATCTTCGGTGGAAATCTCAATCTCCTCGTCTGTGTCCTGTGATGATATCATGTTATGAGCTTTCTATAGGAGAGTGTTCACATCTTTCTACACGCATTTGAAACTATGAAAACACGCCCCGACTCACCAACTCCAAATCATCATCATGAGTGTGGTAGATCCGGTCACGTGGCGGGGACAAGATAAATTCCTCCTCGCTTTCTCCACTGGTGCTACCTTCACTCAACTCCACGATCAGTGGCATGACCTGAACATAAGAGTAATTATTCGATAACAAGATTGGCTTTTCTATTGAATGCTAGGCATCCTAAGTATCATCCAATAGCATTACCTGCTTCCTGATATATCGCCCCGAATTCTTGAAAGACTCTCGGATCTTGGCCACATGCTTATAACACCGCTCCATGTAGTCGTCTGGCATCTAAGAATCAGTGTAGATTGGGGATAGAAAACGGTTTCATTAGGAAAGGGTTGCTGCTTGACAGTGATTGACCAACTCAAACATGGATAGACGGATGAAAACACAGTCACGTGGTTGAAAAGTGTATGGATGCATGAAGAGAACAAGGATCGCATAGGAAAGTATTGTCACATAAGCAACTAACGAAAACCACACACTGGTGCAAGACTTTTTCACATTAATTCTTGTACACCGATAGACTGCCAAGCACTAGGTATTGAGTTACTCTCAACATGATTCGTCTACTGCCAACTGCAAACAGAACGACTATTCCTTACAGCACGATGATTGAAATGATAACTACTCACGTTACTTATGGCCTCTCTTGTCAGTGCTTCCACTTTTTTCATGTTGCAGGTGGAATTTCGCCGAGCGACATATCCCTTCACAAATGCCCATGCCAGTTCAATAGGATTCAGGAAGCAGTGTTTCGTGGGCAAGCGAAGAACTACTATGTCTTTGTATCCGGTGCCGGAGGAGTGTGGGACGGTCTTCAAGATTTCGTCCACCTTGCAATATAAACAGTAGCAAATTGCCAGTGACAAGCCGTTGTGGCATTCTATAGGCAACCGTTGCTTATTATGCCACAACAGCTTGTCAGTGCCAACGTATGAGTATAGTAATTGACGTATCATAGAATTAGAAATTTCGACATCCATGATGATGCAAATGAAATTGGAAATTACCACATATTTGGTTGGAGGTTTGTGCAGTTTGACAAGACTTAGCAACTGCTCCTTAGTGAAATTGTCATGGGGCACACCCCGCTCGTCCAACCAGTCCTCAATGGCGGCTTTCCTCCAGCTGGAGCACGGCGCTCTTGAATCATCTAAAATAATGTTTCGATATGATCGGTCAGCTTCAAAAGCCAATGATGGAATCCTGCCAAATAAAAACATTGGTAATTTTGAACCTGTCATAACACAGTGGTAGGAAGCCTTATCGATGATGAGGAGACATTTATCAGGAAGATTTGGAGCCAGTTTAGTCTCCAAATACTCATGGTAGTGGGTACCATTCATCTCGAGATGGTAGTCCCCACAGCCAGTTTTGCCAATGAAGAGGTCTAGGGCATTGTTGATAAACCCGTCTTCAGAAACTGGAAAGATAGTTAGTGTGGTGCAAATGTTTTCAAATCACCGCATCTAGGCCGCCAATATCTCGTTTTCTATGCGCTGAGAGATCCAAGATTTCTCACCAAAATGATTGAGAATTAGCCGGTCCCCGGCACCGGACTTGATCTTCATACTACCTCTGAATCCACTCAGCTCAGAGATCGTGTTTTGCTCTGGCCACTGTGGTAATTGCAAGTAATACCGACAATCATACATATTTGATACTTCATGATAAAACAATCATCTATGATAATGACATCGATACTGATTATAAACCTGCCATGTACTCGAAACAGTGTGATTTGAGTTGACCCAAGTTTCGTCACCATAAACCGGGACATAGCCATGAGCAGTCCACTTGTCATACTCAGAGAGGTAATGCGCACAGTCGTCCCTGGGATGTGTTTTTTCGTTTGAGACTGCAGATTATCGAAATGCACGCATGTCTTCTTATTCGATTTCACTGTAGTCACGAATGAAGACAACTTAAACTTACATAACTTCCTTTCTCTCCATAAAGAAAGTGAAGTTATCAGACTTCCTGTATCTGAATCCCCACCGTTTCATCCATGACCTGAGAACATGTTATCAACACAAGCCTAATCAGTAGCCTTGAACACAAAAATCATTAGCAACAAGGATTTACGGTCATTGACCGGGTCAGCGTAGCGTAGATCACAGGATTAAATCAAAAAATCACATTGAATATACAGATGCAGCAAGCGATTTCGTAATTAATGATCTATCAATTGCTATCTCAATGCCTCGATGAGACAAGCGAAAATAAGCGAAAAGATGCTTGGATGCAGATGCTTTTACTCAGGTTGTCATCATGGGTATTCGACATGCTTATAATACATAGAATACTTATCCGACAGGATACTTAAGTTATCTGGACTGAGAGGACCGTTATGCTGTGAATAACAAGATTTTGGTTATTATGACAAACATGTCAATATTCACGACGACCGTAGTAAGAGAAGTTTGCCAAGTGGCTGAGTAAAAACAAACCTGAATGTGGTAGTGGAGATTTGAGGTATGTCCGGGTAGAGTTCATGAACAAAATTCATGATTCCTGTCAGTGTCGGGAACTGTTTCGATTCGTATAAATGAGACATTTTAATACGAATGTCATGTCTAAGAAATGACATGCTCATGTTCCATTTCAACGAATTCAACCTGGACCCTGCAAATCAACTTGATACTCTATAGGGAAATTTCTTGTCGGTTAATATGAGGAGCAGTGAGCAGCAAACGCATCAGGTTAGAAAATGATCGAATATGAATGATTTCAGTTTGACTGTCACACATGGTTCCTATAATCTGACCATATAGAGACAGGGGAATGGGGAGGACGAGGAGTCACGTGACACTTGACAGTAATTGATCAATGACAACTGGGAAACACTGTCACGGCATGGAATACATTTGTGATCCTCCCCAATGATACCAACTCTATAATTGTCAAATGAATCAATCATGAAAAATACCCTGATTTTATGATCAGAGAATATAACTGATCACATATAAAGTAGGGGCTGCTAACCGTTTCTGTTGGTTCCCACGGATAGGAGATTGTTGTCCTGCTGTCGAAGTTTGACGGCCTTCTTCACTGTGCTTTCACTGACCATACAAATTTCCGCAGTTTTCTTCACGAATGGTACCCTCTGGGATACACCAACACCAGAACCTGAAGGGTGAACATCGTGTTAAGATTTGGATAACTATCATACCTCCAACTAACTAAAATGATGTTATGTGAGATGTTGCGAAATGATGGTATTCAGTGTGAGTGGCCCAATAGGCTGTATCCAATGGAGATCATATTCAATTTCTCTAAGTGTGCAGTAGTCTTTCTTCGAAGCTCCAATTAAACACTGGTCAATTATCCCACGCTTGTAAGATGAAGCGGACTGACTTAAACTCCAGTCAAATTGAATCTGTGATCCACGTTTCACATTTACTTGCTTGAGCAGTCCATTGTGACTTGAAGTGGTTGTACACGTTGCAGATAACCATCTTCTCTCTTCTGCTTAGATCTTCTTTTCCTGAAGTTTTACCCTTCGCCATGCCAAAATCTGAATATGAGAGTGATGATCTTTATTCTGAAGCTCTTTTCCCAATATCTACAGCAGTTGTCCCCCGAGAATCACTCCCCCTCTTCCATAATTATCGTCCAACAATTGGCTTCAATTCAAAGTTCCAATCAATTGACTTCTTTAGTATCATGAGTGTTCGTCATATCAATGATAATCTCCTATCTCAGCTCAACGAAGTGGAACTAATGAAGATGTACTGCACACAAAGAGGAAAGGAATATTCAGCTCTGTCTGGGCATAGAAAATGACTGATTGGTAATTGAAAACTGAAGCAATTGACAAGGAACAAGAACTTGACGAGGAAGAACTTAAAAAGAAAGATAATTTAGAGGAATTGATCTTCAAGAAAAGTGAATGTAAAGACATTTTACAAAAGAGAAATAGGACATTTTTGAGCTGATGGACTGCAAAATACTGTTGAGAAATATCAGCACAGAAGAACAAGGGAATCACAGCGAACATTTGGCAACCTGTCAAGTGTTAAGTGCTCCAATAACGGTGCAAAGAATTCCATGATATCGTGAAATGAAAGTGAGTTGAGTTGTTACCAGTCGAATTTAGATGAGTGAACCGTTCCGGCATTCCCAAGTGAGTGAATAAATTGTGATCCATGCCCGGTTATCAGCCAAGATGAGATGAGTGAGGTGCGAGCCATTTGACTATCCCCAAGAGAGTGAGTGAATTGTGATACATGCCCTGGTTAAGTGCTTCATGAGAAAAACCTTGTGAAACGATTGCGCAGGAATATTCCAATGATAAAACCTTGTCTATGCTGCGCGCGACGTGTTTTAATAACTTAAATTCTCGACAAACCGCACGCACACGCCTAATTGATCCCAGCGCGCCGAGCCGCGCGAAGCATGTTTGGAAGGCGCGGTGACACAAAACCCGGGGTATATTTGCTTCGTACGCACTTTAATACCATTTTTGATATAGTTTCTGATGCCTTGGACATTGATATCTGAACCAAAGAATTGACAGTTAGGGTTTCCGGAATTCTCAGGGTTAGCTGGGTCTCATCCCAAAGGAACAGTCTCCTTGTAAACAGTTTGACCCCGAGTGTGCGCAACTTGGAAAGATTCTTTACCGGGTGGGGAAGACTTAACATTTATCTTCTCCATCCCTTGTACCAGTGTAATAGCATCTAAGTTTGTCCTTCGTCCTGCATATTGTGTCAATCTAGCTTCAGCATGAGCTTGTTTGTTAGAGTCAGAGCCAAGAAAATATGGAACAACAGGTGCATTAGGGAAATCTTTGGCAAGAGACAGCATGTATATGATAATAGGGGGTGTACAAGAAAAATGAAACATGCTCAGAACGACTGCAAACCTGTCCGCATATACTTAGTATGATGCCATATGTGATATCCGGACTTTTTTGGAAAATTTTTTTTCGAATAATCACGTGGTCACGTCACGTGATTTTTACGCCAGTGCGCGCGCAGTGAAATTTCCATCTCTAGTTCGTGAAAACACGAAAAATTTTACGTATGAAATCGAGCGCTATTTATGATTGCTACGTTCTGATTGGCTGCTAGAAGATCATAGGTGGATCAGCAACGCGTGGCGTTACCCGCTGCAATACGTGATGGGGGAAACAATGGCTTCATAGTTACAGTAGTTGGCAGCGTTTACTTTATAGCTTTTACTGAGAGTTTACTTAGATCGTTTACTTAAGACTCTTTCCGATACCTTTCAGTTTCAGTTGAAATTGGCCGATATACCAGGTAAGAAATTCTTCACACGTCCCAACTCACCTAGTCACCAAATCCTGTAAGAAATTGTTCACACGATCCAACTCACGTAGTCACCATATCCTGCAATTCTTTGT